>JAOVVI020013627.1:0-11787 GCA_028571085.2 Nepenthes alata | reverse complement strand
ACGTCTACATATTACCCTTAGAGGTAGGCCGTTTACATATCACCCTATAGATCAGGGTAGACGTCACTTCTTAACCCTGCAGTTATGTAGGGCCAAAAATTGATATCCCACTGTAATATATTAAAGCATGCCAAAGAATACTACCCTCTAAAATAATCATTAGTCCAGTTTCTTAATTCTTATAAAAATTATACAATTTCTTGGTTCTTAATATTCTCACTCTAAGAGAATATAATCATAATTTTTGACATATTGTAGAGTTTTTTTTATAATTCATACTTTCATACTCATATCTTAATAGAAATTTGATCGTACATCGATTGAAAGTTTGAAATTTCAAAAACTCAAAATTCGGCTCTTAATGCAGAAATTCAATATGAGATGCATATTTAGTATAAAATTTAAAATTTTAGATTTTAAGGGAAGAGTCTAAGCGGAGGCGATCGAGCATGTGGGAGTTTAGATTGCGGCGCTTAGGGAGGAGAGTGAGTGACTGAGAGAGGAAAACCAGTGGCTGAGGAACCGAATCTCCACCTTGGAGGATGACATCGCCCGCATCCTAATGGACCTCAGGCTGTGGTTTACCCCGAAGGAGGTGGGCCATGCGCTCGACGATAGGTCTTGGAATAGCATCCGTCTGTGCCGTCGGATTGCCTCTGTTGCGTTCCTGGGTGCTTCTACGGGGATCTTTCCTCCAAGGAACGTGGGGATCTCTAACAGCTCTCGACTGAAAGACTTTTCTGATGAGGCTAGTCCGTCTGATCTGTAGGGCCTTCAGAGTTTTTGTATAGTTCTTTCCTTTTCATTGCTCAGTCGTTGCCTTGTAACCTTGCATGTACATCATAAATGAAGGGCACCTCCTTTTCTCGCATTTGCTGTCTCTAGATACTTGTAATTTCTCTTGGTCTTGCAGCTTGTATTTGAACGACTAAGCTGTTGAGTTATTGTTTCCAAGGCCCCAATCCGGCACCTTTTTACGCTGTACTCATCATTTGTTAGAGAATGTCGTCGCATCTCACGCGTTTAGTGGAAAGCTCTGTCCAGCGAGGTGGACGTCGTCGCAAGCCCGGTGGAGTCATGCTAAGGGCCTGCTGGGTTTTCAGGCCATAGCGACCGGACCTCGGGTCTTAGACCTTTGCGTGCACAACACCTATCTTAGGCACTCGGCCCTACTCAAGCTGTCGTCGCTTGCGTGCGCATGGTCTTAGCTCACGACAATCGTTGACTGAGGGTGCTCTCTTCTTCGGGAGAAGGTCGCCGCACGCTTGTTGTTCTTGCCCCTAAGGTTTTGGTGGTCACATGTTGGGGACTTGAAAAGCCCCCAAGCCAGGTATTTTGACCGCATGGGTCACCTGATACAGACCCGAGGCTTTAGGGCTGCTCTGGGCCTTTCAGCGCGGAGCAAAAATTTAGATATGGCCTCTTCTGGGCCAATTGGCACGGAGCCAAGGTTTTGAGGGCTGCTTAGGGCCTTTCGACGCGGAGCCAAAATTTGGATACGACCTCTTTTGGGCCGCTTGGCATGGAGCCAAGGTTTTGAAGGCCGCTTAGGGCCTTTCAGCGCGGAGCTGAAATTTGAATACGACCTCTTCTGGGCCACTTGGCATGGAGCTAAGGTTTAGGGTTTATGGACGGATGGAAATCCTTCCGATTTAAACGCAGTCTAGGTCGTTCCATTTTTGAAATATCATGCATGCAAACACTCATATGTAATGACACACAAGATTATAGAGATAATCGATTTCATTAAATGCAAACATGATACATGCACAAGCACTCTTTATCATGTGTGTGGATGCCTTACATGGGCTTGGTATTGTACTCCTGGTAGTATTTCTTGAGATTGGTGGCACTCCAGGTCCGAGGGACTAACTTGCCGTTCTGGGTGCGTAGCTTGTACGCTGTATTTCGGAGGATCGTCGAGACGAGGAACGGACCTTCCTAGCCTTGGGAGAGTTTGTTCCTGCCAACGGCCATCCCCTTTGCCTCTACACTCTGGAGAATCAGGTCCCCAACCTGAAGCAGGCGTGCCTTCACCCGCTTATTGTAGTACCGTGCGACATGCTGCTGATAGGCTATCGTGCTTGCGCAGTTGAGTACACACCCAGTCGATGAAGTCAAGCTCCTCGGGAACCTGCATGGGAAAATATTTAGAAATTTCCAATGCTCCCAGCAGTAGAAGTATACCCATTCCAAGATGATTATACCTAAGTGAGGGGCGTGTCTGTCCAGCTGGGATCGCCTCCTGGTGCAGGCACACTGGGGGGTTTGGAGCGCTCAGCAACAACCTTTGCGGAGCTGGGAGCGTCTGGCACCGCAGACGTCGGAGGGACATTCGGGGGCTCCGGCACTTGGACGCCCTCTGCCGCATCCGTTTCTTGGGTCACGACAACGCCAGGTGAGCCAGTAGCCCAACCGGCCTTGACACACGCCTCAGAGGATGCCCTAGTAGGTGAACAAACAAACTCTGGAGCCTCCACTAGTCCTGGCGCGGGCTCCAAGGCGCCCACCACATTGGCCTCCTTAGCTCTTGGCACATCGATCTCAATGGTCACAGCGTGTCCAACTGCCACATCTTGCGGCTCCTGATCAAACAAGGGAAACCCAAACTACCACATAGGAGACTCGCTGTGACGGAACAAATTTTTTTTTTACTCCGTCATTTCGAACAGAAATGAAAACCCAAACTAAATCAATTATGTGCAACATAGGATCACAGATGCCATCTAGGACTTACGCAGGATATCCATAAAATAAGTAGCGAAAGCAACTCTATTAACCTGCTGAAGCCTTCTCCTTTATATCCACGAACTCATTTAAGCATATATAATCATAAAATTTTCAATTACAAAAATTCATATATTTTCTAATCGGATTATTACATCAACACTGCTTCATTCGTGATAACTTCAAGAGTGCTCTAAATTTTCAGAAATCCTTTAGATTGAACTCTAGTCTTTCTCATCAGGAATCCAAAATTTTTTTTTTTGGCGAATAAGAAACACGTAATAAAATCAAGATTCATTGATTAAGAAAATACCTTCATCCGCCTTTGGGGTGTCTCTGGCCTCGCATTGTCACCGTAATACTCTAATCACAACAACCGACTTCTTTCCTTTCGACCCTTTGGTAACGGGCAATCTTTTACCAGGTGACCCAACTTTACACAATTATAGCATGCTCCAATTGGTCTATAACAAGGTTATCCCGTGTGCTTCTTCCTACAATATGCGCATATAGCAGTTGATGTCTGTGAACTAGTCACCGATAAAGCTTCGGTAGTGCTCTTCCCCACATCTACCCTTCTTACTTTCTTGGATGACTCAGGTGGTTCTTCGTTTGATCTCCTACCAGGACTTGCCCAGCTAGCGGCCCTTTTCACAAGTAATTTTTGTGTCTAACACTTTCTCGAGCACCAAGGCCCTATTTAGGACCTTAGTATAAGCCTGAAACTCCTGGGTCACTAATTGATTCATAATCTCATCATTTAACCATTGCAGGAACTTCTTGGTCATCCTCGATTGATCTTTACAAATGAAAGGTACATGATGAGACAATTCGATGAACCTTGCACCATACTCCGCTACGGTTCGACTCCCTTGCGTAAGGGCCATAAGGGCTCTTTCCCTCCAATCCTAAAGGTTATCGGGAATATACTCTTCCCAGAAAGTCTCCTCAAACGGCTCCCAAGAAATTTTCTCATCCAACCATCCCATTGCTCTTGTCTTCCCAACCCACCAATCATCGGCCTCTTTTTATAATTTATAAGTTATAAATGTAACTCTTTCACTATCAGAACATTGGATAACTGTAAGTATTTTCTTCAATCTCCTAATCTAATTTTCTGCCTTCAGCAGATCTGTTTCGCCTAAAAATTCAGGCACCTTCTCTGCCTTAAACCTCTTGTACATAGCTGAAATTGGTTGTGGTGCAAGAACCAGGGCCACACGACGCTGCTCCATCTTCTCTACAACATGCGTCACCCTTTCTAGCAAGGTCACATACTCAGCTTCTCGATTATGGGGGGGGGGTACTAGTACAACCTCGACCATCTCTTCTTTACCTTTCATTAGCCATCCAAAAATCAAGACAGGCACAACATTAAAATCTAAAATAGGTCAGTTGAAGGAAAGGAATGTATCTATTATCTCCATGAAATTTGAACTTAGCCTAGGGACAAATTTCTTAAGGGTTCTAGTCACCTTAGTTACCCTGACCTATTCCAACAGAAATTTAGTACAAAGATTCAAACCTATACTTCTGTTTTTTAATCGATCAAATCCTAAGGTATCTTATCTCTCTGATACCAATTGTGATGGAACGAATTTTTTTTGACTCCGTCATTCCGAACAGAAATAGAAACCTCACTAAACCAATTATACACAATACAGGATCACAGATGTTATTTAGGACTTACGCAGGATATCCACAAAATAAGTAGCGGAAGCAACTCTAATAACCTGTTGAAACATACATAATTATAAAATTTTCAATTATAAAAATTCATATATTTTCTAATCGGATTATTACATCAGGACTGCTTCCTTGTGATAACTTTAAAAGTGCTCTAAATCTTCAGGATTCTTTTACATTGAACTCTAGTCTTTCTCGTCAGGCACACGTTCTATAGTCTCCTCTATAGGGAAAAATAGTAAAACAGTGAACATGTTTTACGCAGTAAAACATGTTTACAAAATAGAGCTCGGTAAAATAAATACTGTGAACATGAAGATACAAATGCCATACGGAAGTGGTTTATAGTAGAATTACATTGCAAATATAAAAATAGAAACGATCAAGCTTCGAAAATCAGAAATCAATGTACTCATATTTCAGAAAGCACAAGTCGGTCTTACTTTCATAGTTTACAGAAACTCATCTTTATCAGTAAGGACCCTACTAGTAAACCCTACTAGCGAAGGGGACGAATAATCAAGGATAGATTGTGTATATCTTTCCACAATCAATGATAATAAAACGAAGACATGATCCCTCCTTATGAGATCCTTTCCCAATCTAATGGGGCGTCGGTCAGAACAAAATAGAAGCTACGCTCCTATTATAACGCCCTGAGGAGGGGCGGACCACATATAACTCCATGGATAGAGTTATCCTTGATCACCACCGTAACGTTCTAAGGTATGCCGGAGAACCTAGCTTGACTGCATATAAGTCCTGGGTCCATAATAACAAAAATATTTTCTTCTTATCGCTTACTGAAAGCAATTTTCAGTATTAGTCGAAAACATCGCTATTAACCCTTCAGAGATTGTGTACAAATATCTTAATGCCGGTTCAAAAATTATATACTTTAATCCGATTTTGAATCACATAACTTAGTTCAAAAATTATATACTTTAAGCCGGTCTCAAATCACAGCACCTAGTTCAAAAATCATATACATTTAGCAGATTTCAAATCGCAGCACTTAGTTCAAAAATCATATACTTTAAGGTGGTTTCAAATCATAAAACTTATACGTCCCTTTACAAAGCTGGTTTCAAAATTATATTACAAATGTCGGTTTTAAATTTGTGATACAAGGTAGGTTTCAAATCAAGGTCGGTTTCAAAATCAAAGAGCAAATGCCGGTTTCAAATTACAATACAAGGCTGGTTTCGAAATCAGCGTGTAAGTGCCGATTTCGAAATACGATACAAGGCCGGTTTTGAAATCACAGTGTTAGTGCCGATTTCAAATTACGTTATAAGGCTGCTTACGAAATCACCGTGTAAGTGTCGGTTTCAAAATACGATACAAGGCCGGTTTTTAAATCACAGTTTAAATGCCAATTTCAAAATTTACAATACAAATGCCGATTTCGATTAAGGCCGATTTTGATTAAGGCCGATTTAAATTATTCTTGGCTGGTTTCAAATTAACGTGCAAGGCCGGTTCTGATATTTGCTTATGTCGATTTCAAATTATACTATGAGGCCGGTTTCAAATTATTTTACTAATCATGGCCAGTTTCAAATTTGGGTAATGCAAGTGTCATACAAGCCGGTCTACTTTTTCGTTTTCATGTACTTCAGTTTTAAACATGAGTTTAGAAGAAGGCAGAAAGCATGGAGTCGAACCAGAATACAACTTATCAAATTGTAATTAAAACAGCATGCATTTAATCTAAATCGGAAGGGAAAACTTACAGTTTCCTTAAAATCTGGGTAGGCGAACTTAAAAAGGATGATCGTCCAGTACCCTTGCAATAATCTGAAGTTAAAACAGAGTATGAACTTAAAATAGGGGGGTACAGTTGCTAACTATTGTTCGTTCACCTTTACAAACGGGAAGCTTTTCTCCTTCTCTACTCCTTACTGTTCTTATTGCTAGTTGCTCGTGTCAGCTTCCTTAATCGAAGCTGGGTATATATAGAGGAGGGGTTAGGTGCAGTAAGTGGGGGTAAACTACTCACCTCGTACTTCTTCTCAGATGTTAGGTGGGAGTAAGCAGTCTGAGCTACTTACTCTGGTACTTCATTGCAGACGGCCAACGAGGTGGTTTACTTACTTCATTCAGTTAGGGCCTAGTTGGTTTCTAACTAATTAGTAAAGTTGGTCATTGTCTTTAGTTGCCCTTAATTTATTTTGATCAATTCTTTAGTCAGTGCTCAGAGTCTGCCATCTTTTTACTTCGTTTATTCAAGACCGGTCAATCTTTCTCAATGCCGGTCTCCACACTTTCGGCTTCCTTCTTCCCTTCCGGTCAACGGGTGTTGACCGGATGAGCTTTCCTTCATGTTCCGGTCAACTAGCGTTGACCGGTTAAATTTTCCTTCACGTTTCTGGTCAACAGGTATTGACCGGATTCATTTTTCTTATTACATGTCCCGGTCAACTGGCGTTGACCGGATAAATCTTCCTTCACAATTTGTCATGGCTCCATCATCACTCCCGGTCAACTGACGTTGACCGAATTAATTTTCATTTATTATATTGACTTATTGACTTGGACTTTCTATGTTTTAGAATCTGGGCCGTTACAGAAATAAACTTTTCCCAAATTGGGAAGGACATTTTCTAGTCTCCGCCGTTTTTCGGAGTGGAGCATATAAATTCAGACCCAAAACGGAAAGTTGGTTCCTCAGACATGGAATGCGGTCCACCTCAAGTAAGGGCACAGCTAGGTCATCCATATGTAAGATTGCACATATTATTTATCATTAATAACAGAAGATATTTTTTTCTTTCTTATTTACAATGTGTTCTTTTTCTTTCCATATGCATATGTGTCTTCTTGCGGGATTATATGACCTAAACCGTTCCTAAGTCGGGCAGATTTTCACTCACATGTAACTAAACCCTAGTTATCTAGGCAGCCCATAAGTGGTCGTAATTAAATTCTGGTCATCCAGGTGGTCCATAAACGATCGTAGCTAAACCTTGGTCATTTAGGTGGCCCATAAGTGGCCGAATTAAACCCTGGTCATCCAGGCGACCCAGAGCTGTTATAACTAAACCCTGGTCATCCAAGTGGCCAATTAACGGTTGAATTAAACCTTGATCATCCAAGTGGCCTATTTGCAGTCAAAATCTTAGGGAGATTAAACAGTACACTTGAGGATCTCCTACTCAAGGAGATACCGTGACAGTCAATGACGGTCGACAGGAGTTGAAGCGCTCCGTTCAAAAGCCGGTCGTCCAAGTTCACATTTGAGTAGTGCCGCCAAGCCTCTACTGACAAGTGAAGAACAGGCTTAACCTGACAACAGGGTCCACCTTGATATCTTCTACTGAACTTAAGTCCATAAGAGAGCGCCACTAACATCTCAAGAAAGGAAGACGACCAACTTGCGTGCAATACACTAAGTCGGCCGGATAATACAACGACAAGTAAATGAAAAAATGGCAATAAAGGCCAAGACGTAGAATATCAATAAAATGATCCTTTTATTAATTGTGTGCCTTCACAATTACAACGAATTCAAAAAGCAAAAGGTATAAAATCTACGGAGGTACAGAGCTCTCAGGAGGAGGAGGTGGCGGCCCCTTACCACTCCGGGACTTCCCCATGAGGCTCTTACAACGCTGGGTAGAACGGTTGGATGGGTCAAGATACTCCACTAGAAAATTGGGTTCAACCATCTGTGCAATGCATTGGCTAAGGTTGACACTTTCCCATAACTATGCTACCAGCATATCGAAGAACTCATGGGGGCATATACGAGTAGTCAATTCATTCTCCAGTGAAGTCATCTGTCCTACGAGTCGGTCGATGTGCCTCACTGTCCGGTCATTCTCTTCTCTCAGCCGAACGTTCTCCTTATTCAGTCTGGCATTCTAATCTTTGAGACTTGGCAGCACGGCTTCTCTCAACAGGACGTTCTCCTCCTTCAATCTGGTATTCTCCACCTCAAGACTAGATAGCACAGATTAGAGAGCAGCTATGTCCTCCTGGTGCCCCAGCCTCAGTAACTCCATCTCCTCCTCGAACTAGGCGATCTCCTTATCTCGATCAGAAATCACGAGGTCCCGTTGATGCAGTCCCTTCGTGTCTGCACTTGTAATTTTCTCCCCTTTTAAAAACACTACATATCAACAATAGAGAGAAAAAGGAGAAGGAAAGTTGCGAAGGTTTACCTGCCAGACTCTGCTGCTGTGAGACCTTGGCTTAGGCGACGGAGGACTAGAAACAGCGATCTCCTGAGCAAGCCCTATTGTGGCTTCTGCCCCAGACTCCTCCGACAACTTTACCGTGAGGACCACCGCCTCAAGAGGCTCTCTGACAGCAGACTCCTCCAGCATCTCCACGGCCAAGCCCACTGCCTCTTGAGACTCTCCGGCAATAGGCTACACCATCAGCTCAATGCTGACACCAACTGCCTCTTGTGGCTCTCTATCGGCAGGCTCCACAGATAGTTCAGCGGCCTGTGCAGCAGGAGGCTCTGCAGGTGCCCCTAGGAGCTCTTTGATAGTTGGCTCCTCCGGTAGTCCAACAACTCGTTCGACAGAAGGATCCGCGGATGACTCCGATGGCACCATCAGGTGCTCCAGCAATGGTAGGACAAGAACGACACTACTCACATTGGAGAACAGTCGAGCCCTAAATGCCACAACGGCAGCCTCAACTCCACCTACGCTAGAGCTATCCCTGAGTTTAACAAATTGGCCAGCCAAAACACACTCTGGCTCTGTAGAAGAAGAAGAAGAAGGCATCACCGTTGCCACTTCCTTCTGCCTTGGTGTAACGGCCTAGATTCCAAAACATAAAAAGTCCCAATCATTAAATTAACAAAATGTTGGAGTACAAGGAAGTTTATCCAATCAACGCCAGTTGACCAGAAAAGATGAAGGAATGAAGGGGAATTAAAATTTATCTGGTCAACCCTAGTTGACCGAAAAATGTACGGAGGCATTAATTCAGTCAACGTCAGTTGACCGGAAGTAATGAAGGAGCAATTGTAAGAATAGAAGGCAAGTCGGGGTAGTTCGAGTTGACCAAAATTATGTCGTTGTTGACCAGAAAATTTAGGAGGTAAGGTTGATCGATTTTAAGGATATTGTCCGGAGAAATGATGACCGGCATCAAAATGCTGATCGGCATCAAGAGGACGACCGGAATGGTTGACCATAGAGTTGACCGGTGTTAGGAAATGTTTAGAGGAAGCCGTGGCTGGCGGCTTATGGCTCAATGGCCGACTATCTTATAATCCCAACAAGACGGTCAACGCAACCTTGACAAAGTTCTATATAGGCATAATTTTGGAGACCATGAACAATGATTTCCGGAGACCTTGATCTCCGAAAGATAAAAAGAAACAATGATTTTCGAAGACCTTAATCTCCAGAAGATAAGAGGGAACAATGAACTCCGGAGACCTTGATCTCCGGAGATGATTGAAGTTTTGAGATTGAAGTTCTAGAGACCTTGATCTCCGAAGACATTGGAAGGCAGAATTTCCGGAGACCTTGATCTCCGGAGAACATTGAACTCGAGGGCTAGAGTTTCCGGAGACCTTGATCTCCGGAGACGATATTAAAGGCTAAAGTTTCGGAGACCTTGATCTCCGGAGACGGCAAAGGAACAGACTTCCGGAGACAATGAAGATGATCTCCGGAGACGGTAAGGGAAGAGATTTCCAGAGACACTTTTTTCGAAGGCCATTTAAACGGCTTCCGAAGACGATAAACGTAATCTTAGGAGACCAGTGACAAAAAAAGGGAAAATTAATCCGGTCAACGCCAATTGATTGGAAACGTAAAGGGAGACTTATCCGGTCAACACCAGTTGACCGAAAATGATGGGGCCCTACAAAATGTAAAAGGAAAACTAAGGAAAAGTAAGGCGGAGCCTCTATGTGGTATAAAGGGAAGTTAATCTTGTCAACACCAGTTGACCGAAAAATGTGAAGAGAAGCCAAGGAAGAGTTGGTCGCCCGATTGATTGACGTGATGACTAATTATGATTAAGGTCTGGATGACCATGCCTGAGTAGGTAACCTACTTTCAACTACCCCTAAGTGGTTGACCTGCCCTACCTACTACCGCCAGACCAAAAGTCTATAAATAAGAAACTAAAGAATTCATGGAAAAATTTAGGACTAAGCTCTCAAAAGAACCCAGAATTCCAAGCCGGCTCTAAGTTAGGAGATTCAGGCAAGTGTACCCCCTGTTTTTAAGTTCATGTTTTAATGCAAGTGTATCCCCTGTTTTTAAGTTCATGTTTTAATGCAAGTGTACCCCATGTTTTTAAGTTCATATTTTAATGCAAGTGTACTCACCTTCTTTGTAAAGTTCATGTTTGAAATGAAAGTATACCTAGTTTTGATGAATTTATGTTAAAGGAATATTATAAGTTTCTACATGAAGTATGTCATGGTAATTTGCTTTGATTATCTGCTATTTGGATATTTTATTTAAATGCATGAAGTTTGGCCATGATCATGTTTTAAAAATGTCTGGTTATTGCATGTGTAAAAAGACCTCCGGCTTTGTTAAAAAGATCTTTGGCCTTTGATAAATGACCTTCGACTTTTGTTAAAAAGACCTTCGGCTTTGATAAATAAAACCTCCGGCTTTTGATAAATGGCCTCCGGTTTTGATAAGTAAGACCTCCGGCAATTTGATGAAAATGACCCCTGTTTTTAAGACTTTAAAAGAAGGGCCTTATGTTGTCCGGCTAATCACATAATTTGACTTTGGATTTGCGGAACTAAGTGTTTGATGGCCGAGTAGTTGTAGGCCTTAAATGTAACCGTTTGATTGGTCAAGACTGCGGACCTTAAATGTAGCCGTTTGAATTAGTCAAGACTGCGGACCTCAAATGCAGCCGTTTGATTTGGTCATGACTACCGACCTTAAATGTAGCATTATGGAATTTGATGATTCAGAGGGTCAAGACTGCAGACCTTAAATGTAGTCGTTATTGAGATATGATGGTCGAGAGCTGCAGATCTTAAATGTAGCCGTTATTGAGATATGATGGTCGAGAGCTGCAGACCTTAAATGTAGCTGATTTTTTACGAAAATGAATTTGGAAATCAAATTGCATAAAAATGACTTTGGAATCTGTTTGCATTGACTCCAGCCATGTTTTATGAAACTGCATGCATATACGCCTCTATTGCATTCTGTCGGTTTGCCTCACTATTCATGACTATGCATGATTTATGCATGAGTACCTTGCTGGGCTCTCTAGCTCACCCCTTCTATTTTCAGATGATGATGATAATGAGTTTATGCCGGACGAAAAGGAATGAGGTCCGACGGATTAGCTAGGCAAGATAGCTGACCAGGATTAAGTAGCAGTGCACGAGCATAAATTGATGTACTCTCTTTTGATGTTTTG
>JAOVVI020013626.1:0-11787 GCA_028571085.2 Nepenthes alata | reverse complement strand
AGGAAGTTTTGAAGGCAAATTTTTGAAGAATCCCTTCTCCATGTGACATTGGGATGTTTAGAAGTTGAAATTAGATAATAAGTCGGTACACAAAGAATATGTGCAAATTTATATGTGTGTTCCAAATTATTAGAACGAGCTCGGATGATGTCAACCCCTAATAGATAAATCCTTGTCTGATAGAATTATGTATCCGGTTTGGGACTATGAATGATTAACTGATCTAATTTGAAATAACGGACTTTGATGGGATACTAAGACAATTTATTTGAAAAATTGCCATACTAGTGTAGATAATTTTGAAAAGAGTATTCTAATTTGTAATTGGAGTCATAGGTTTTAAAGTATCAGGTGAGTTGCAAAAGAGGTAAGAGAATTAATATTGCTATGATTACAAGTAATATGATGAAAATATATGTCAAGTGTAGATGGCATATTTGGCCATACCTGAAGATCATTATGTGACTATAAGGAAATTAATGGATGTTATTAAAAGAGAAGATTAGCTTTTCTTATTTTCAGATCGGTAATTAAGGCTGCTATTGAAATATGTCAGAATTGACACTGATAGAGTCGATGAGGCTATCTGGGGATTTCTGAAAGGTAGGTTGCCTAAGAAATTAATGATTTGATGTTGACAATCCTTAAGATTAAGATATTCATAAGAGAGGTGAAGGGTAAATAGCGAACAGGTTCCAATATCGGAGTTGTATGGTTATGAAATTATGAAAGGAGGAACCCTTGTGGTTTTGCTTGGAGTTGTTCGAACAATAAAGTCCTTGGATGTTAGACCGATTATTGTGAAAATCGGATGATATGATTAGAATGAATAAGTTGGTCTGACCATAGGATGCTAAGTTACTAAATGTTTGAGTTTTGAGGTTTCAATGGTAACTTGAGATTGTACAGGAATTTTAGGATGATTGTTTCAGTTGTGTTTTTATACTAGTTATAATCTAGAATTTATGGATTTTGCCTTAGAGATGTTGACCTCTTTGGGATCTTTTTGGATAATAATGGTTATGAAACCTAGGTTTCTGATATGAATCTTTGGGCAATAGTTGTAAAATTTTGAGGTATTAGTAAATAGATAATCAGAGTAGTGCAGCGGGATTATGTGGGCCCATAAGATCTCAAGATCTGATTTGAGGTCCAAGGTATTCATAGCAAGCCGGAGAGATGACAAATAGAATATTTAGTCTCTGAGTTTAATGGATTTTGAAAGTGTTTCTCACTCCCATAACTAATAAGATGAGTATGGGATCCAAATGAGTTGATGAATGAGAAACCTAGCCTTTTTATAAAGTCCCAGTTTGAAATTTTAGGAAAATGAATCAAGTGTTGAGGATCGGAATGATTTAAAGGAAGTGATCTCAGAATATGAAGAAGAAATTCGAAAGGAATATCCTTAATTGTTGAACATTGAAGTTAGTCAAATTTTGAGGATCAAATATTTATAAATGGGGGAGAATTGTAATGTACCGATTCTCGAATATCGTAATTAAGGTAATATAATAAAAAATACTAAGTTTTGAAGGAGGAATAAGATAGTGATCGAGGAAGTAATATGTTAGTTGATGGCTTTAAATGGAAATTGGCCGGAGTGGTAGCTAGCCGGCTAATAAAGGATTGACCGATTATGTAGCATTAACCAGATTTGGCATCATTGACCGGATCGAATGGTTGGCCGACCAGGAAATGTTGACCAGCAAGCTGTGAGGAAGAATACGGTCAATACGTTGACCGAGTGATATGCATTTCACCTCTTGCCAAAATATTCAGTCAACACGTTGATCGACTGATTGCGCCATTTTGCCTTTGGCAAAGTGGCCGATTTGCACAAAATGACCGGTATCCATAATAATGGCCTGAATGGGCAACTTGGCCGGTTGGCCAAAATGGCTAGGATGGCCAAATAGAGGGTTGGCAAAATGGCAGGATGCTCATTTTGCGATTTTTCCAAGAATGGCCAAAATGCCCGGAATGGGTATTTTGGATGGAATGGTTCATTGGGTGGTTTGGTGCAAAAAACCAAAATGGTATATTTTTCCGGTTTGATGCAAAATGATGGAATGGTACATTTTGCCGGTTTGGAGTAATTTGCTCGAATGAAGCAATATGCCGAGATGATGCATTTTTTCAGTTTGGAGTAATTTGTCAAGATGAAGCAAATTGTCAGGATGGAGTGAATTGCTGGTATGGAGCAATTTTCCAGTATGGAGCAAAATTTCCTGTATGGAGCAAATTACTGGGATGGAGCAAAATGCCGGTATGCAAATGACCCGTATGGTTTTACCAGTTTGGATTAGCGATTTGGCAAGGATGCGGTTTTCACTGCTTTGAATTTACCAATACGCTTTTACCGGTTTGAAATGACGATTTTACAGGAATGGACGGTATGAAATTCCCGGAATGGATGATCGGCTTGGGAGAAGAGGGCGGTATGGAATGGATTTACCAGTTTGGAATGTCGGTTTCCTTGAAAATTTCAGAATACAGTTGTCTACTTAAGAAGAGTTGACTGAACTAAAATAGTTGACTGGAGGCAGGCTTAGTGTGCCTGCTGCGTGCCGTGGACTATGCTCGATCACCAGTCCGAATAAAAGTCGTGTCCGGGTTTTATAATCGTTGGCTGAGCGATTTTTGGGGAAAAAACATTCAAGTAGAGAGAGGGAGAGAGAGAGAGGGCGTGGAGAAGAGAGAGAAATGGAACAAACAAAAGCTCTCGAGTCCGATTTTGGATTAGGGTTAGTTGAAAAAATTATACATCGGGTCGAGGTAAGTGTACTCATACCATCCATTTTATCTTTTTTTGATTTTTATTCGTTCTTCATCGGGTATTATAGTTCCGATAGCCACCCAAATTATAAAAAATATGTAACTCATGGTTATTGCTTAAAGTATTTATGGTTTAATGTTCATTTTTTCCTCCGATTGGCTCGGTTTGGCTTCTCTAATCCCTAGACCCGCACCCAGCTCGGGTAGCCCCCTTCCCCTTCGAATTCATGCATGACTAGACCTCAATAATGAATTATCTATATTCTTATTATGTGTAGATATTTTGGTGGGATAACCAATTCCTTAAGAATCGACCCATTTGACACATCCAAATGCTCTAAAATGACCCTATTACTGTTCACCCAAAGCCAAATGAAAATTTTTCATGCTTCCATCGTAATTGATTGTTATGTGAGCTATGTTTAATTATATATATTCAATTGTAAGTCCCGAGAAAATATGTTTGTATTCCGTTGTGAAAGAAATGTGTTCCGGAGGCCTCCAAAAGGAATAATTGACTAATGGTTGTAAAAAATCCTAATCTTTCCTATAAATTATGATGTCCATGCATCCAATTAACTTGTGAAAAGGGTTCAATCCAAAGAAAAGATAATAATCGTATATACGTTCAGAGGGAAGTCCACAATGTGTTTTGTGATCAAATTATTCTCCCCGATTGAGATATTGTGAATTGAATTGTGGTGGACCTTCTCTCAAATGAATAAGAAACCATGAAACAATGACCATGGAACTGCATTACGGAGGTAATACCCCTTGGCCTGCCAGTAGTATTACAGTAGAGACTCAATGATCTTCCTGGCCACGTATTTTAGCAGGTAATACTCTTGGCAATCCTTTAGATATTACTGTAAAAGTACGATGATTGCCGCTGGACCCTAGGGGAGCATGTGGGGGCCGCATATTATCGGCCCGTCTACAAACATAATATATAGACAGCCCGCCTCTAGGTCGATAATAGGAGCTTGTGACCTTAGATCATGTGGGGTATCATGATCCTTTTCTCGTTTTCCCATACCTTTAGTTAATAAGGCTTACTGACCATGATCTGCAAAGATTATGATAAATCATGAAAAGTGTATAGAATTATATTTCATATTTTCAGGTTTCTTATCATATTGCTTTCGTCCCGTTTCATGTTTCATTTGAATATGCATATTATTAGATTATTTGTTATGATGCACTTATTGAGTTGTTAGCTCACCCTTTACTACTTCTTTCCTTCCAAATGAGCATGCACTTATACCAAGCAAGTTCGGGTAGGCAGTAGGAGCGGGATAAGCAACTGATACCGATCGAGAAGCTTTTTGGGACTTAGCTATATAATTCTGTATGGATGGAGAACTTGTATAATTTATTTTGATGCTTACAGATATTTATGTATGTAATAACAATGATGGATGTATAGTTTAATTTTCACTGTATATTTATGGTTGTAGTAGCTTCCACAGGTATTCCTTTATGTTTATAATTGGTTACCTAGTTGGCGTCTTTCCTAGACCGGCGTCGTACCCGGAGTTATGACGCCGACGCTACACTTTTTGAAACTGTGGCAAGTTGGGATCCTGTGATGTGTTGTATGTGTGTGATGTTGTTGTAAAGAATTTTATACGGCGAACATCCGTTTACAGATGAAACTTCGCTAAATTTTTGGCAGAATTTATGGTCCATCATAAAACCATTGTTTGGAGATTTTACTAACATGCATATTATTTTTATACACCCCATCTATTTAGTCTGTACATGCATATATGTTTTACCAATTATTTGGTGAGTTTATACTGATATTCGAGATTTTGGAGATTTTGGGACACCCGAATGATATATGTGTATATTTATGTATCCGTATATTATGGAACCATAAACTAGGCCTTACATCAATCCACATGCATGCTGTCGGGGGCGGGGTCACTACGGGACCATGGCGGTTTGAGACCCGAGGGGTTATTATATGTAATTCGAGGCGTAAGATATTTGGTACTACTCCCAACGGAGAGGCTTAGTCCCAACTACTAGCTTGAAGGTCGCTTTGTTGTGGTTGGCCTGCCTCATTGTATATTTAAATGAAAATTATCGTAAGGAATTGACGAAATAATATATTTGGATGCCTAATATATATAACTAAATTTGAGGTTGCATCCAAATCCACAGATGGTAAAATATAGTGAGTAAGTTCCTAATCTATCAGAAATAAAGTGCATTGATGGCCTTAAGCTACTAGCCTAAACCGTAGGCCGGCCTTGAGTTGCTGGCTCAAATCACAGCCGATATAGCCGTGATTATTGAATGAGGGTAACCCTTCCTCAAGTTGGTATTATTAATCTTTAGTTCTTTGATTTCATGCATACTTTATATTTCTACATGTATTTACATGGACTATGATTTGAAATACGTGGTTTGACCCATGAATGGACGATAGGAATGTCTCGTACATATTAATGTATTAAGCCCCAGAACATATTTTATATTTAAATATTTTGGTTTTGGTATTTTTTTATTATTTCAATATATAAGATATGAGATTCGGATTCGAACGATAGTATGTGTCCCACACGATGTGGTGGCAGTTACGATTATATAATGTGACCTCAGATCTTATGATATAATGTCATCTATGAGAATTGACCGGATCACTATTTGTTATGATTATGTCTCAAATAGACTATTTGATATAGACGATAGTTTAGTACAAGACATCTCCTTGATTTTCAGGAATTTCACGGACAATGTGTTTTATTTTACATGGTTATCATATAATATCCCTTCCTCTAATTTATGTGTACTATTTTATATATACCTGGTAATAATTGTTGAGCTCTTGGCTCATATTTTTATATTTTATCCCTTCAAACTAATGATATGGATACGCTTATAGGAGTTTGAACGTAATCTGATAAAGTATGTCTCTATCGGTGAATGGAGATTATTATATTGGGTATGTTTCTGATCTCGGTGGTGTATTATTATTATTGTTTATGGCCTTATGAGGGCCTTAATCCTTGTATGAGATATATTGGAGTATTTTATATAATTGAGTTGATGATATATTTGGATACCTCTCTTACGATGTTTGGATAGCATGTCATATATTTTGTTGTCTGGATTTATATCCAATGAGATCTTGTGTAGATTTTATTATGTTAAGCCCTATATATGTACCGATTGTCACGTCCGAGTTGAGTTTTTATGGTTAATAGAATATATTATTTTAGATTTTAGTTTTGACCTGCATATATTGTGTTCATAGGTCGTGACAATTTCTGTTAAATTTAGGATATAGCTGATTTTCTTGCAACTCCTTGCTGAATTCATGACTTTAATGATCATTGCATGTCTTAATTTCATACATAAGGCTCTACATATTTTAAACTATCAAATATATTTCTTATATGCGCTAAAAATGTACAAAATTTAACCTACATAGTCTAAAATTTAGTAAAAATTTTATGCATTTCATTACAAATTTAGCATCCCATATTTTTAAATTCAACATGACTAAGTTTTTTATAAAAGTATAAGTATGAATTTATAAAATTATAAAAGAAAACTTTATAATTATGTCAAAGAATATGATCATTTTCTCCATGAATAAAAGAATTAAGAAATATGAAGAAATGTATAGAATTTTTATAAGAATTGTATATGACCATTGTCAAATTTTAGCAGATCATAATTATAATGATATAGCGATATTCAAATATATCATCCGCAGGTAAGAAGCAACGTTTCGCCTCGTCTATAAAGTTATATATAAACGGCTCACTTACGGGTTTTGAATTGTAACACATGGCCTTTAGTTGTGTGGGATTATATACGACCCGAGTATCGATTGTTCCCTCCTTTATTCAGTAAGGCCTACTAGCTCTAATCCCTAAAAAACTCAGTTTTACGTATGATTTGATGTCATGAATTAAATAAAAATATGAAAAGAAAAATCTAAAAGTTCTACATGAGTTAATGATGTATTTGTTATGAAAATTTTATGACATTATTGAAATCTGATAAATTTTTTCTTTCGATATACTCTAAATGCAAAGTATAGATGTTCATTTGTTATATTATATACCTTACTGAATTTTTGGCTCACTCATTACTATTTTTACAACCTATTCAGATAAAATGTGTGGTTCTTGCCGGGTGAATAGGGATGAGCAACGATGGTGTTCGAAGAGTCTAGATCTAAGCTTATGCTATGTTTATTGTCATTTTATGGCTTTCGGACAGCTTTATATAATTTAAAATGATATATCATGGTTTCTCGACAATAGTTAATGTGTGTAATGTCGTATTGTAACTTTCGGATAATGGTTAATGTATTGTTTTGAGTTCGAACAGCTTAGTGTGATGACTTGATTTTCTAAACAGCTTTAGAAATTGATTGATGAAGTATTTATTTGACGTTCAGATTCCGAACAACATTAGAATAATTTTAATGACGTATCCTGGTATCAAACAACAATTGTAGAGTCATGAATGTCGATTTTTTGTGTTAAATTTACAATTTGTTGGCATATATGTTGGCTGTCCAACAGCAGTAGTTATGAATTTAATTTTTACAAATTTGTATACTCTAATTTTTTATGATAAGTATCACTCCTTACATAAGATCCGACGTCACGTTTGAATCAGTGTCAAAACCACATGAGTCGTGACATGATTTGGATCCTATATATGATGTTATATTTATATTATGGTGGTCGATCGAGATATCAACATACAGTTCACGTCCATGTTAAATCAAATGGTTAATTTAAGTGGTTAATCAGATAATTAATAATTAATTAAGAATTAATTACATGATCAAGAGTTAGGACATGACTATTACCAATAGCAACAATAGTAAAAGGCAGACTATCAACAATAACATCATCACAATAACACCGCTATCAATAATAAAAAGCAACTATCAATAGTGATTCTACCTATCTACCTACCCACCTACTATAATAATGTATCTGCGAAAAGGACAGTCTAGATCATTTTAAAGGGGAGGGCCAAGATTGAAGACTCAAGACTATAAAAAGATGCCCAACGCTTGGTTGAAGGTATCGCAAGTTATCTAGAGTATAAAGCCTCCTACCTGTGCACACTATTCTCAATCTTTCTTTTTAAATTTTGTATCCCTTTGTATCTATTTTCTCCAACCCCATCATCAAGCAATTGTAATCCAATTATCCATCTATATAGCCTTCAATACCTAAGCGCATTTAAAGAATCCAGCCTTAAACCTATTAGGCTCCAACACCTTATCCTACCAATACTGAGCAGCCTTAATTTCTTTCATAATAGTCAGTGCCGGCGAGGGAGCTTGTCTATCTTCTAACAAACTCTATAGAATGAAAGGAGAAGCTCCTAAACACTAAGAGGAGCCCTCCTAACACGAGACCGAAGAAGATTAAGAAAATAAGACTCAATCTCTAACTTAACTTAGTCCAAGCTTCTAGTGGAAGATTTATCATCCTGAGATAAGGATATAATTCTACCTCTATTTTTCTTGTATCCACAATCTTCAAGAAGAAGCTATAACACATATCCTTAACTTTCAACAATCCACAATCTTGTATCCACATATCCTTAACTTTCAACCAACGAACCTTGGACTTTTGCCTGAAGAAAGAATGCTTAGCAGTCCTAGCAAGATGAATCACAGTCTCCCCGTAAGTCTTTCCCTATCGATGAGTATTTGGACACCAAGGCTCTAAAGACATGGCTCCCTCAATAATTTTCAACCTCTGAATTGAGAGTTTCAACAGAACTCTTGACCATAACCAACTTACGAATCAGTCTAAACACTAGATAATCCTCCACGAATTTCAACCCTCCTAACTTATCTTAGAAAACTGAGGATGAAAAGAGACATGATGATTGAACTTGAACGTATCCATATAATACTTAGATTCTTCTTTAATTTATTTAGAATATATTTATTATTTTAGGTTAATTTAATATATCGAATTAATGGTATTTTATAAAATTCTTGAAGAAAATTTGACCCATAGGGTAGCGCCCGATGCGCGCTCGTGGGCCACGCTCGAGCCACACCTGAGGCGGGACTCGAGCACTAGCCACCATATAAGGCACTGTGGTTTCAGTGCAGGCTATTCGAGTGGGAGAAAGATAGAGCATGAGAGAGAAAGACAGGCGAAGGAAGAGGAGAGATAAGGTAAAATTTGGGTATCTCAAAATATCCTTTTGTCAGATCTGCTTGGTATGATATTAAGGCAAATATCTATAAACCCTATCCTTTATCTGATTTCGTGTCTGATAATATTTGTTTATGTTTTTGGAGATTTTTGTACATGTATGTTATTTTATTCACCATTTTTGTTTCTTGTGAACATGTATGCTATATTTACCGGTCAATTTGGCATTTTTGTTTGGTTCTTGTGATTTTAGGGGTCCTATTAATTTTATAAAAATTTGTATAAATATTTGAGTTTGTATATATTTAGCATCAATATATTTGTATAAAAATAAGTATGAAACTTATATAGACCATACATTGATATGCATGCATGTGTCAGGGATGAGGTCACTACCTTTATGATTCGATATGTAGTCTGATTTAGATATGTAATATGTGGCGCCTCTCCTGACAAGATGAAAAAATTTGTAATATGTAATTCCCTCTTCTGCCAGTAGGAAGAGGCTTTGTTTGTAACTAGACCTACCCCATTCTTTGTAAATAAGAACCATTGTAAGATAACTATAAAATTATATATATATTCTGACGTCCTAATATATTAGACAAATTTAAAAATTACATCCAAAGTCGCGGGTGGTAAAATATAGTTTGCAAGTTTCGTATTTATGGGAGATAGTGTTCATAGATAACCTAACCTGCTGACCTAAACTACAGATGACTCTAACTTAAAATTATCAGAAGTATGTGTAATCCTTTCTTAAATGTCTTTTAAAAAAAATTTTGATTCTTTGTTTATGTGCATGCTTTGTATTTCAGTATGAATTTGTATTTGGATTTTGATTTAATATTCACAAATTTGCTCATAAATTAAAATTTAGTTAGTCTCATACATTTGAATATGTACTTTATCCCGGAACATGATTTGGCTTACATAATTTGAATATGTAAATTATATGATTTGGTTTGTATGATCAGGATTTCATTTTGTTCTATGAGTACTTTATATAAATTTGTTATCGGATCATAATTTGTTATTTAATATGATTTGGATTATAAAATTTTGATTATGGATCACAATTTGTTATAAGTATGTCCCGATATGACCATTTTTAATACAGACTATAATTTGAGTACGAGACTATCCTCAAACTTTTGTTGATTTCGGACACCTAACAATTTGTCTTACACGATTTGTTTATGCTTTATTTTGTATAATTTATTTATTTTATTTGACTCTCCCTCTTTGACCGTGGACAATGCATATATATATATATATATAGTTTCTGTATATACTGAAACTTATTAAATTTTAGACTCATATTTTTTATTTTATCTCTATAGATTAGTAGATTTAGATACATTGTAGGAGATTAGACGTAATTTAACCGCTGTTCATCCGATTTGGTGAGTTTTAGCTCCGTTATGATTTGGTTTTGTATCAGATGTGATTTGGATATTGGGATTTGCCGAGTGTAGACCCAAAATCATTTGCTTAAGAACAATAGGATTATTTTGTTGATGGGATATGTCGCATTTATTCTGATTTGTCACCTCTCTTGCGATTTTGTATAGCAGGTCATATATTATATTGTCTGAATAATCGTCCGATGAGATTCTGTGCTCACATTTTCTGTTTTATCCTTTCATATTAGTAGGTTTGGATACATTATAGAAGCTTGGATGTGATCTAACCGCTATTCGTCCGATTTAGCGAGTTTTAGTTCCTTTATGGTTTAGTTTTGTATCATATTTGATTTGGATATTGGAATTGACCGAGTGTAAACCCATAATCATATGCTTAAGAATAGTTGGATTATTTAGTTTATAGGATATGTCACATCTGTTATGGTTTGTCACTTCTGTTGTAATATTTATAGAGCATGTTATATATTATATTGTTCGAACAATTATTCAATAAATTTCTATGATTGGGTCATAGACTCTATTTGCTATTATTATTTTAGATGATGAATTTTATGATCTATTTATTTAGTCACATCCGAGTTTAAAATTTTATATTATTGATTTAAAATTTTAAATTTTATATATAATAATTAATTAGACTTACATTAATCTGAATTTAAAACAATCTCACCTCATATTCAACCACTCCTCCAAAATTAAGCACAGATAGTGATTAGAGATACTTGAAGGAAGAAAGCATGCAAATGCTGTCAGCCATTAAAGCAATCATTCCCCATCAACCAAAATATGATCTAGCTTTCGAGTAAAACAAGCTTCACTATCCTTACAATAATTCCAATTAAAGTAGCAGGCTTTCAATCATCTCTCGTTTTACAAAACATTAAAATCCCCAAAAATATCCCAATGGAAGCACCAGGAGATCCCACAACATTTACAAGATTTCCATAACTACCATCGCATGACAACATTAGCACCATGCACAATCAAGTAGCCCCATGAAGAATGACAGATCCTAGACTCAACCTCACAATAAGTAATCTAATATTCCGTAAGGATAGTGCAAAAAAATAATATCCGCAAGATCCTAACACACCCAAATATGACCGATGCTGGTAAGAGTCTGATTAATCGCATCTCACTCGTGTGCGCACAACAGGAAGCACCATTTTTATGACGTGTGATTCTAAACATATCCTTGATTTGATGGACAATGAAAAAGACCCTTTTGTACATTAATAGTCTTAGCTAACTACCAAATAAATATTTAATACAACTAAATTATCATGACACTGCTATTGTTAAATACAGTGCAATTCCCAATATAATCTCTCTGTAGTGCTATGAATAAACCCAACCCTTTCCGTGAGCAAAGTCTAATGAATTGCGATGGGAGGGAGGGGAGGGAAGAATGCAACATATAC
>JAOVVI020013625.1:0-11787 GCA_028571085.2 Nepenthes alata | reverse complement strand
AAATGATGAAGGACGAACAGGATTAGGAAAGAAGTTGAGGTGGCCATAATTTTGTGACGCATATGTTGTACTTGGAACGATGAAAAGAAGAAAGAAATATATATATGTGTACGGTACAATGTTGTATTTTAGACATGTCGTATTTTGATGACAATAGAATTGCTTCCGTTATGAGATGGAATATATGCTTCCGTCAAATTTCAATTTTTATGGATGTTTAGTAAGCATCTTCCTTAATTTAGACTAATATCATAAATGATTAATGTTATATTAGAGCCAGTATAAATTATGGCTAATGTTAGGATCCTATCTATGATAATAATAATATTAATAATAAGTACAATGACGTATGACGTGGGACGTCAAAGCGATCGAGGGGGTTGTCGTTGTTGGCCTGATGCCTTCTGATCCTTCTGATCCTCCCGCCAAAGTCTAGATTGAAAGCCCATCAGGGCGAGAGGTGGATGTCCCGGGGGAGCCTCAGGCCGGGGATGCTGATGTCGAGGCAGGCTCCTTAGTGCCTTTTTTAGCTGAGGAGCATGTTTCCGAGGAAGCACCTGCGGTGCCTGAGAGTGGGCCGCAGGGGTCCGAGGCCCCTAGAGGACATGGCTCTGCGCACGATCCATTCGTCTCTAAGGTAATCAACCGTTACTCCCTTTTTGTTTTTTGAAGGACCTGGAGTGTCCTTGATGGACTTGTTTGTCTTTTGCAGCTCCAGGACATGGCTGGGAGCTTCAGTTAGTTGGTCGAAGAGGCTATCCGGTCTTGCTCAGAGATGGAGTTGCTGAGGGCTGCCAGAGAGGTTGCCCAACGGGCTGAAGCGAAACTGGCTGAGGCAGAGGGGGAAGTGGCCTCTCTGGAAGATACCGTCAAGCTCCTTCGGCTTCAGCTGGGGCTTCTCCGGGATAGAGTCATTCGTCAGGACGAGAGGTCGAGGACGTCCAGACGGTCCTCAGAGATTACGTCATTATTGGAAAGCAGATACCTGGAGAGCATTCGTATGTGCCGCCGAGTGATGCGGCTTTCTAATCTGCGGTTTCCCGTGGCTGTCCTTGATCCTAAGAACGCTAGTGCCTTACGAAAAGAAGACTTATATGGCGTTGTTGGGGGGCGTTCCCCCGAATTCTCTCGGGCGAGGCTAGAAGGTGGACCTCCTGCGTCCGAGCAGCCAGATCTATCGGGCCAGGCAGGGACTTCCGGAGTCCAAGAGGCTCGCGGAGGAGGGAGCCATGAGGAGCTCTCGTGACTTGTTGTCTTTTGTCTCCTTTTTTTTGAACACTGTATAGAACATTATTTTTATTAATAAAAATATACATTTTCTGAGTTGAAATCTGGGACTCTTTGCCTGGTCTGTACGAGTGCTTATTTATTTTGCGACGCTAAGTAATTTGTCATCCTTTACTGTTAGTCCGTTGAATAATTATGCTACCTTTTGACATCTATAATCGTCTGGCTTTATATGAAGTTCTTTTGAGCTTTAAGCTCTTGGGGTACTCGGACGGAACCAAGTCTGTAGAATACGACCTCTGGGGCCGCTCGGATGAGACCGAGTTTTTAGTATACGACCTCTCGGACTGCTCGGTCGGAGCCGAGTTTTTAGTATACGACCTCTAAAACCGCTCGGTTGGAGCCAAATTTTTAGTATACGACCTCTGAGGCCACTCGGTCGGAGTCGAATTTTTAGTATACAGCGTCTGGAGCCGCTCGGTCGGAGCCGAGTTTTTAGTATACGACCTCTGGGGCCACTCGGTTGAAGCCGGGTTTTTATCTTTGACTTGGGAGTTGTCTTGAGGCTGCTGAAGGAAGTCGAGTGGTGCACCATGATGGACATATGGAAGGGAACCTTTCATTAATGTAGAAGTGTTACATTGAGAGGCCTCCAAGGCTGTTTTGATCCCTCTCATTACATTGGCGCCTCTCTTTCTGCTCCCTTGTCGGCCGTGGCTCTTTTGGCAGTTCTGTGTTGGCCTTTTTAAAGTTGGCACGCGCAGCCCTTCAGTCGGTGGTTAGGCGTCTTCTGTGCTCATTATGGCTTTGCCTTTTGAACGGCGTGGCTGGCTGCGTCCTGCTGCTCCGGGTTTGCGCCCGGGTCGTGGTAGGAAGCGGTCGAGGTAGCCTTCCATTATCAGCCGCTCGACCTCCGTTTGGAGCGTCCTGTAGTCTTCGGTGTCGTGGGCGCGGCTGCAGTGGTAATGACAATATTCCCACTGGTCAGCCCCTTCGGGGTTCTTCAATGCCTTGGTCCATCTCAAGAACTCTTCGTCTCGGATCTGCCTCAGGATGTGTGTGAGTGACTCATTGAGGGGAAGCGAGCTTGATGACCCTTCTCCCCCAAGGATAGTCCGTTCAGGCTTGTTTTGCCTGGACGGTCCTTGGGGCTTCAGTTGGGCGCTCGCCCTTCTTTTTCCTTCCCCTATCCTCGGGGGCCGAGGGTCTTCTCGTTCTCTCAGCTGGCTTACGTTGTCGGTCTTGGATCTGAAGACCGTCTTCTAGAGCCTCTTGAGCCCTCTCTTTGTCGAAGCCTGGGCCAGGGACTTCTTTTTGTTGAGGTACTCCCTCAACTCGACAGGAGCTCGCGCAACCTACCGCTCCTGGGGCACTACTGACCGCGAACTCTCAGCGTATGTCCCCCTCGACTGCTTGTCCACCCTCTCACGGAGATTGTGGACTGCTCTTGAGAGGTTGTCCACATTCTTTACTAGCTTTTGCATGCTAGTACCGGGACGGCCACTCGCCGTGACGCCTGATGGGAGGCACCTGTCAAAGGGTCTTGCCTCCCGGGAAGACGTGCTGACCTGTCTGCTCACCATCTTTGGAGCGTTGGTTGTTCTGAGAGGGTAGAAAGCGTTGAGCTTTTTGTCAAGACGTTCCCACATACGACGCCAATGTTGCGTTCCGGATTCGGGGGTTCGTGCAACACAAGTGTGTTTGGAGTGTAGAGAAGGAGAGATTTAAGACAAGGATTTTATGTAAAAAACCCCATTTGAATGAGAAAAAAATCACAAGGCTCTGAGCCTTTTTAAATGCTTCACTATATATGAAAGTCTTATAAAGTATAAATTTTGAGAATTCCTTCCTTGTCTCTTATTTGTGTTTTATCTCCTTTGGAAGTTCTCTCGTTGGGAGGCTTTGTCACCTTCGTCCCCTCTTGTGCGAAAGAGAGGAAGAAGATCTCAAAGGAGGTGGTCCCTGAGGCAAGAGCCTCTGCTGAGTATTTATAGGCAAAATTATGCCGTTGGGGAGAGGAGACGTGGCAGCTGGCGAGTGGCCGAGAGGTTGACCACCTGTCCTGCTGGTCACGCCAGGCGCGTGAAGGTCTGTCCACAGGCCCTGCTGGCCATGTCAGGAGTAATGACGATTGCAAGGAGGTAGGCCGCTGGCGCTACCGATAGGGCCTAAGCATGTCAGGAACGTAGTGTGTAGGCGTCAGTCTTGATTTGGCCAGGCGTGCTTTGTGGAGGAAGTGTTTTGCAGTTGTTGCAGGTTCCTTGGAAATCGACGAAGTTGCCTGGCTGGCGTTTCGGCCATGTACGAGATCGTCATTGTGTGGCGCGCTTTGTCCCTTTGTGAGTTCGCGGACTCGTTCGAAGGAGGTAACTCTCGGACATTAATTGCCCTTTGAAGACCTTGGAGAATCTTTGGTTTTTTGTGAAGGGTTCTCGAGTCATTTCTTAACTTCTCGGACTATTCCGTAGCGTGGTGGGACTTTCAAGACTCTCGAGCTTTTTCTCCTGATCATCGTACCTGAGGGCCAGGGTTCTTGGACACTTCTCGGGCATGCTTGATATCGTTAGCCCCTTGTGATGTCCTCGAGTCCCTATTAGTGAAGGAAATTTTTCGGACTTGTCAGGCCAGTCTAGCGTAAGGAACTACCCTGAGCTTTTGGGCCGTCCAGTCCTCCTGATTCGCGGATACATCTCTGATATTTTGACTTGGGCCTTTTTTTCGGTTGAGTTTTATGGGCCCCTGTAAAATGACATAATAAAATTTAATATTAAAAGTCAATAAAAGTAACATATTTGAAAAAATAATATTTAATGTTAAAATTATAACCGTTATATATATTTTTAATTATCTTGTCCGTACCGACAACTCGTCTCATCTCCACCGGCCACCAATCCCATCGAACAGTTTTCGTTGGCTGCTTGTATCAGTGTTAATGACACGTGTCACAGTAATTTTAGTTTTGACAGTTTTCAACTTTATTCCGTACGGACACAATATAATATTTATATGTATATTAATCAAATTACCAATCAATTACAACTGATTTAATGTCACATAATTTGATTTTTTTTTAAAATATATTTTATAATCCACCTTAAAATATTTATCGGCTAGGTTCATGAATTACAGATAAGTGATTTTTTTTATATATTTATTGGAAGAAGTCCTATTAATTAGTAATTTTTTTTTTGGCAAATTATCTAATTGTTACTCTTTTTTTTTAGAAGTTCAAAAATACTATTATGCTTTGTTATTTTATATATTTGTTTTGTCTGTCTTTCAGCCATCTCAATTTTTTTTTTGATCAAAAAAATAATAAAAAATTTTATTTTTCTAAACTAAAAATCACTTTATAAAAGTTCATAGAATATTTTAATTAATTTTTAAACATTTTGTTTGAAAAATAGTAAATTTATTGTCACCGTTTAAACCCCACCGCTAAATTCCAACCCATCTCTTCTCTGTCCGAAAGGCAAAAGCCAGCCACATGAACCAAACATTTCTGGAATCGGGGCGTCCAACGCACCTCCCTGTTCTTTTACTAAAGCAAGCTCTTCTTCTCTCTCCGCCGTGCTCGCCTCCAATTTGGAGAATTCTCGGTTCGAGCGTCGCCAAAAAAAAAAAAATCAAGAATCGATGTTCTCGAAGCTGTCAGATGATGTCGTCCTGAACATACTCTTCAAGCTCGAAGACGACCCATGTAACTGGGCTTGCCTCGCATGCGTTTGCAAAAAGTTCTCCTCCCTGTGCCGAGACGTTTGCTGCAAGTCCAAATGCCTCACCGCAATCCCCTCAATCGCCGCCGACCTCTCCTCTGCCTCTGCCATCCCTCCCGGTGGCTGGTCTGCACTCCACAAGATCGCCGTCTGCTGCCCCGGCCTCCACCACGCTGGCGTCCTCCTCGAAAACTCCGACTTCGGCCTCGACCGCGAGCTGGGCACTGACGAGAATTACCAAAAATCTAACGGTCTTCAACAACTACAACAGAAGGAAGATTTTTCCAAATGTTCAAATTCATCCTCTTCGTCCAATACAATCAATATCATTGATGGGTATGATTCTCAAACCCTAGGAAATTCATCTTGCTGGTTGCTCTATGATGATCTTTACTTTGATACGGTTTACAACAATTCAGAATCTCAAGATCATGATGATTTGCCATTTGAACTATTGAAAAAACATGATGCTAGCTCCTCTTCTTGTGGTGGATTTTCTGTCGGCAAGAAGAGGAAGGTTTGTCGGTCGATGAGGTCTCATTTAGCATCTGGGGTTTGGAATTTGAGCCGCGAGCAAGGAAATAAGTTGCTTGCAAGTCGATTTAGAGGGGATTGCTTGTATATTTGTGATTGGCCGGGGTGCCTGCACATGGAGGAGAAGAGGAATTACATGTTATTCAGGGGGATTTTCAAGAATTTCAAGCAGTCGAGGGTGTGGAGGACAATCAAAGATGGAAATAGGAGAGAGATTGATCTGGATTGTGCATTTTGTGGGTGTATGAAAACTTGGGATTTGCATTCAGCGTTTTGTCTGAGGAGGGTGTTTGGGTACCATGATGATGGAGAGCCAGTCGTTCGAGCTTATGTATGTGAGAATGGTCATGTTTCTGGGGCCTGGACTGATTTGCCATTGTACACCTGACCGTTATTTGGCATTGTGTGAATGCAAGAAATGAGAAATAAAGGCACCGGGAACTTATGAAGGATAGTAGAGGAGGTTTGGCGTGTCGTAGTAGTAGTAATATACCTCCCTGTTGGATCTCATTTCTCATTTTCATGTGCCATTAAAGTCACGGGGAGTTTTGATTCCCGAATTTCAGCAAGGTAATGGGAGGATTCAGGCAGCCAAATGTGTATGACAGAATGGGAATCACAATGAAGTCTCCCTTTTCTTTCCCAATCCTTCATCCCAGCGATGAGAAAGGAAGTGATTCATATGCTCGACACTAATGACCATGTTTTTATTGGATTTGCTAGTTCTTTAATTCCAGCAATACAACTATGACTGTTCGCAGGAGTATGACTTCCTGAGTACGAGTGTTTGAGAAATTGTGATGCCAGTTTAAGCAATTGTATTGGTGCTTGTCTATCTATTCATGCTGTCTACATTTTTGTTGTTGGTGTATTTTGTTCCCTCTTCATTCAAACTCAATTGACAGGACATACAATTTCCATTGCTGATATGGGTTTGAATGGTCTGTGTATTCCCATTCGTTGCATTAGTGCTAAATCAGTTTTTGGGGTCACTACTGGGCAGTTAAATGAGACCTTAGTAGGCATTTTAAGCTGACAAGAGGTCTTAGCAAATCAGAAAGGAAGAAGCTTTTGGAGAGATTGGAGCTGCTATATGCTTGAATAGAAGTAGGCTCTGTAGTCTAAGCCAGGTATCAGATCATTCTTGGACTTCACATAATTGGTTAAGCTTTTGGATTTGTTTGACCCTTAGCATGCTTAATGCTTTGACTAAGTTGTTTGATTCATGAATATTCCCCATTTTTTCTTATCAAAAAATTATATTTAAGCACAAGGTATGAAGTGAATCAATGTATAATCCATACTTTAATCCAATAGGTATTCACATGACAAGTATGTGTTTGATGTAAAACCATTTTTGGACCTTCACATGTTGGCTGAAGGAATTCGAGGCGGCTTTACTGTTTCCATGCCATCTATCTAATAGGAAATCAGTAATTTGAGCCACCGAACTTGAGGGCACACACAATAGCATCAATAGATGATTTGTGGCATTTACTATATCCATCCATGCCATGAGACAAGTCTCTCCTAACTAGTTCCCAGCTGATCTGATTCAACTCCCAAGTGTCATTCTATTATTTGCAAATGAGTGAAAGTCAAGGTGATTGGTTAGACTTTGGATCCTACGGTTGGGATAAGAATGAAGCCAACGTTGTTCCCAAATCAACAAGGCTGATCTTGTATCATGAGATTTTCTCATAGCAAAAGATGCAAAATACCCGTTTTTATGTGTTCTGTGGCCATATGCCCAACCCATCAAGACTGCTGTACCTCCTTTAGAACAATATCAGAGCTGTTTGTTAGCTATTTGAATACGATTGCTTTAATGGTTTGGTCCCGTTCATTAACTTTGGACACGAATTACATGTGAGCTGCTGTTAACCTTACCTAGTCGAATTGAATTTAGTGGGCACTGTGGTGTTGTTTGGTTGGACCATTGGATTTTCTTTTGACCGTTGGTTCTTTCAGTAGTCAAAAGCTTATTTAGTTATCGAGAAAGTGTTGTCAGTGTCAGAATAGTAGGGGCCTGAATGCATAACAATAATCTTAGTTTAATACTATTTTTTTATTTACTATGAAAAAAGGTTAGTATATTTATTTCATCTTTCAGTATTTTTTATGTTGTATCCTTTTTTATATAAAATGAGAAATAAATAACAGATGGCTTTATTCAATTACTAGTAAAAATAATAATAATTATTTATTTAATATAAATAGTGAAAGTCAATAACAATAATAATTATTCAATTACAAACAACTAACATTGATTGATGGGTCTAATAATAAATAAAAATATAATCCAAATGGAACCAGTCGAATCGCTCGGATTCAAAAGCAATAAGCCCTAAGCACGGAGGTACCAAGATGCCAAGAGACCAAGGTGGCTGTGATATTAAGGCAGCGAGATGCTTAAAATATTGAGATCTTAGAGTCGATTCTTTGTGAGGTCAATACTCAAGCCAATGGGGCTTATTGAAGCTGGCATGTCATATCAATATCAGACAAAAATCCAAAAATTAGAACCACTTGCATAATCAACTAGTAACCTAAATATCATATCAACGTAACGATTCTAATCACTGAAATAACAATCAAAGTATGGCATAATTGTAAATATCAACTAATATGTATCGGGGCTCGTAATACTGATATTTTTTGACACTTGAAAATGGCACGATATATTATCGTATCGATAACATATCATGATAAATCAGTTGATATTTAAAATAATGGCCAATACGATCGATATTTGACCAAAATATTAATTAATACGATTCTATTAGTTTATAATTTTTTGAAAAAAAAATTCTTCTAATATATTCGATATCGATGTATATTTTCTGATATGTTTGATATTATAATTTTTGATATTGATATTGATGTTTTTATAAATGATACACGATAAATAAGAAGACATTTTGGCAAATTGGCAAGGCCTGCAGAGCAGTTACATCTGGGATTGGGGGATCCTGCTCCGCGGAGCAGGATTTTCGTCCCATTTATTTAGTTATATAAAAATAATATTATTATTTTTATATAAAAAATATTATTATTGTTTGAATAGTAATAATAATATATTTTTTTTAAAAAAATCTTGCAAATACTAATTTTTCACAGTTTCACCTTATGTAATTACACAAATATCAACTCAAATTTTATTTTATTTTATTTTCTTCTTTTTTCCCTCTTTTTACCCATATTAGTGCCACCATTGAGTTCTTATTTTTAAATTTTTTTTGGAAAAAAAATAATGGTATAATAATTTTGAGATTTTGTTTTGTGAAAATTTTTATAAGTCATATAATTTAGTTGTATCATGTGTATGTTTAAATGTTAACCAACTTTGTTTAATGTTAAAATACTATGTTTAATTTGATACTACTTTTGATGCAGCATGTAAAACATATATTAGTGTAGTAGATCGATCTTTATAATCCTTTTATTTTATATCCTTTTTGAAAAATATAAACAAACAAACAAATATATATACAATAAATAAAATAAAAGATGTCGTTATTTATAATTTAAAAATTCAATAACGTATAGTACTCTCCAGCTAAATATAAGTTTTTATTTAATATTAACTATACTAATAAACAATAATATTTGCAATTTAATAACAAACTTCTAACATTAATAGATTCAATAATAAAATGGTAAATTTTAAATATGAATTAATCCAACCAAATTGCTCTCCAGTCAAAAGTTACCGGGCTCATGCACTAATGTACCAATCTGATCCCTATGTTTGAGTACTTGCTCAGACCATTAAGACACTTGTTGCGAAAATGGACGAATGGCCAAAACAAGTCCCTTCTTTGATCTCTCAAACTGCTACATCAAAAAGAAAGAAGAGTAGGGGAAGAAAGCATCCATCCTGACAGATTGACAACCAGGACAACCAAGGGAGTAGAACGGCCTCAAATAAAATCCAATCTCGACTTGAAGGTCGTTTAAGTCTTTAGGACGGAAAGGATAGTCCTGAAAGAAGAAACCCTCAATATTCCCGCAATGATAGGGAATCTACATCTCGTAGAGGACCTTCTCATGGGAAACGTCCACAGAGGACTGTGAATCGTCAAGATTCACCGTCCGCTAGAAAACCATCAGAGTTGAGGGACTTCCTCAACGAAAAAAGGATAACGGCCCCTCCTTACATTGAGGAACGATTCAAAAAACTTTGGGACCGTGTCTTTGGAGAAGACATAGCTGGAAAGATGGTTGACCTGTGATGATCTCCATTTATCATGGAAATCCGTACACGGTCCTTACCGCATAAATTTAAGATGCCCACTTTGGAACCTTATGATGGAAGCTCTAATCCTATTGATCATCTTGATTATTTCTATACGCTTCTAAGTTTTTAGGGTCTGGACGAAGTAGTAATATGTCTCTGTTTCCTTTTGACCCTAAAAGGTGATGCTTTGGTATGGTATTATCGTCTTCCGCCAAATTCCATTCGATCTTTTCATGATTTGGCTGATAAATTTTTATCTTAATTTACCTCCAATAGAAGGGAGGAAAAACAACCCTTGCATTTAGCCCTTGTAAAGTTAGGGCCAAATGAGAACATAAAAAATTTTTTGGCCTGATTTATTTCTGATGCCAAAAAAATTCCAAAGCTCACCGAGGAGGTGAAGCTAAGTGCCTTCGTGTCTACATTGGAACTCAACGACTTCTTTAGGCACATGGCCCATAAAAACCCTCGAACATATAGAGAAGTTGAGGTCATTGCTCATACTTACATTGCGGCCGAGTAGGCCAATGATATAAAGAGGCCAAAGGACCAGCCCCACCAAAACTCAATTCAGGGGAAAAGGAAAAATAGGGACAACGTGGGTCCTCGGTCGAGAAAGTAATAGAAGTCCAACTCGGCATCAAAAAGAGGATTCAAGTTTCAAGACCTGACTCCCTTAAACAATTCTCGCACCAACATCCTAATGCAAATTAGGGGTGAAAAATTCTCTAAATGGCCAAAGGTATTAAAAAACACATATGGTGGTGATCAGTCAAAATATTGTCATTATATGGTGTGGAGGGCTTAGCGCCGAGGATTACAAGACGCTGCAGAAGAAGATTGAAGAGTTAATTCAGAATGGACATCTCAACCGATTTCTGCAGAGACTCAGACAGGCTTCTGGAGTAACAGATGGAGATGAGACTGAGCAGCCAAGAGGTAGAGTAACAGCCGGCGTTGTGAGCATGGTTTCCGTGTGACCCACTCGGGCAGACATTTTGAAAAGTTCAAGAATGGCCATCCGCCATAAAAAACCAAGGATAGAAGATAGGGATGATATTATAAGTTTAGTAATGATGACTTAGCGCATGTAACATCCCCCACTCTGATCCATTGGTTATAACTGCACTTGTTTCAGACGGTAGCATATATTACCAATTGAAATGAGTATTTATTGATAATAAAAATTAAAAAAATTTACTTTACTTGGATGTATTTTTTAAGTTAGGATTAAAAATAAGTCAATTGAAGACGTCTGAAGGACCCTTGTATGGGCTAGATAATGAACCTGTACCTGTAACCGTACAAGGAATAATCAAATTAAAAATCACTTTGGGTACATATCTAAGGACAGTTACCAAGATGCTTTTCTTCTTGGTTGTAGACCTGCCATCGGTCTACGATGCCATCTTTGGACGGCCTTGCTTAACCATATTTGGAGCCGTGACTTCTATTCCGCATCTCAAAGTAAAGTTTCCAGCCCCATTTGGTATCGGAGAGGTCCTAGGTGATCAAATGACAGTACGAACTTATTATTTGTCACAAGTCACTCAAATGCCAGTAAGTCTGTAATATCTCAGATTTTTATTTGGATTAATTTAATATTAATTATAATTTTGGATAAATTAGACGTGACAAAATTAATTAAATATTAAAAAATTTTGGGATGATGTTTAAATCGGTTGGACTGGCGCCCGGGGTGTGCCCGTGTTATTGCCCAAATATCGATTTGGATTAAAAAAATTAAAATAAAAAAAAATATATAATATATATATGAAAAATAAAAATGAAAACGAAAAAAAAAAGAAGAAAGAAAAAAGAAAATGCAGATGGGATTCGGGGAGAGAGAAGGAAGGGAGTTAGGGTTTTGGCGTGCGGAGGAGGAGGAAGAGGAGGGGAGGAGGGCGGCGACGGTGGAGGAGTCGCAAGTGAATCGGCGGTCGATGGTGGTCGTGGGTGTGGCCGCGAGTGTTGCGGTGGTTGTGAATTGAGGCAGCGGCGACGTTGGGTGAGGAAATCGGTGCCGGTAGAGTCGACGGCGGCCGTTGGAGGGGGTAATGGCGACATCGG
>JAOVVI020013624.1:0-11787 GCA_028571085.2 Nepenthes alata | reverse complement strand
AGAGGTAATTAAGTAGATATAATCAAAATTAGGCTTAAGTGTGCTCAAAAAATTATCATCGGAAGCTTACGAGGAATTGGGAGGCCCGGTGTCCAAGGCGCACCCAGGGCGCAAGTTGGTAGAATTGACTCGCCCAAAGCATGCTCGAGCATGACCGAGATGCTTGTGGGTAGAATTGCCCACTCGATGGGTGCTCGGGCGTGGCCTCTCGGGTGCCTTGGCGCTCGATGAGCGCTCGATCGGTGCTCGAACGCCGGTTTAGGTATATAAGCGCACACGTCTCTTTCCGTCATTTTTGCACGGATTTGAAAGTGAGGAGAGAGAGAGTGCAAGTAGAAGAGAGAGGAAGAATAGTTTGAGGTTCTCGGGTCCGATTTTGAACTTGTTGGACTTTTTGTTCCGTTAAAGAAGTGATAGATCAGGTCGAGGCAAGTAACCCATATACTTTTTTTTTCTTGTTACACTTTTTATTCTGTTTCTCTCGGGTATTTTTGTTTAGATACCCGTTCGAGTGTAAATTTTATAATACCCACGTCTCATGCATGATTATTTGTTGTTTTGGCGTCCGAGTTGAGAAATTTGAGCGGTATTTTGCACCCAGAAACCGTAACCCGCGTTCAGACCACTTTTACAGGTTTATTTTAAGTTTTATGTATGATTTGATTTTAGATAATTGAAACCCATGATTTGAGTATGAAAATTTATCGATTTGGTATCCGATTTTTTTATGATTTGCACGGTTTATTTCTAATGGAACACTAACCCGCGCCCCGCGCGTTTTCTCCCATTTGTTTGGAAACTTATGCTTAATGTGGACTTGAAAAATTGAATCCTAACTCATGAACGTGATTGATTGGCATTTCATTACATATATTATGGATATGTTGATTTTGTATGTTCTGAAAATCATGTTATGAACCATTTCTAAAAGAATTTTCGTTCGGAAGCTCTAAAATTATATTTGGCTTAATGTGGTAAGAATTTTCTAATTCTTTAAGCTCTAAAGGAATTTATGCATGTAATTATGATTATGTGATCACTTAAACTTACAAGGATATGAAAATATGTATCTAAATAAGTAATATGAAAAAAACGATCAGTGAGGGATATTCTGCAATGAAGTAAAAGACCTATAAACTATTTTTCAGTAGAGTGGGAACGAAGAATTTATGGATTTAAAATTAAAATTTTTTAAGAAAATAAGGAACTAAGAACTTGAACCGAGGAATGTTAATTAGATAGTATATTTGGCATGCCTGAAAATATTATAGTGGAAGATCGTTGTCTGTTATGGGATTGTGTGTGGCTAAGGCCCTATTTATAGGAATTGTATGTAGATGACCCACCTCTGGGTTTTGAATAGGAGAAAATGACTTTTGATTGTGTAAGAATAAATACAATTCAGATAATGATCAACCGCTCCTTTAGTCAGTAAGATTTACTGACTCTGACCTCTAAACGAAATAAGTTTTCAATATGATTGGATGAATTAAAAAACCATAAAAAATGGCTAAAGAAATTTGAAAGATATTATGAAAGCATTTCTTTCTATTTATATTTTATGATCTCTCATTGTCTCTACATTCCATCCTATATATATTATTATGATTTTGAATATGAAATCTTACATGTTCTTTGTTATATATATATGAATATGATCGACCGTTCCTTTAATTAGTACGGTTTACTGACTTTGGTCCCCAAATAAAATAAGTTTTCAGCATGATTGAATGAATTAAAAAACCATTAAAAATGGCTAAAGGAACTTGACAATTATTATGAAAGCATTTCTTTCTATTCATATTTTATGATCTCTCATCGTCTTTACATTTCCTTCAACATGTATTATTATAATTTTGAATATAAATTTTGCATGTTCTTTATTATATATATGCGTATTGTTGAGTAATTGGCTCACTCATTACTATTTTGTTACCCCTCAAATAGTCAACACGAGTTCATACCCAATGAGGAGTAAATGATCATTGCTTAGTTTTCGGGCTTGGGACATTGTATTTTGCATTTTTTAGGGGATTGTATTTTTATATTTTTGGTATAGATGATGATTCTTTTGGTTTCAGGGGGAATGTATATATATGCCCTGTTCTTTTGTAATTAATAGTAATGGTTATATGCTTTAGCTGGAATGTGGTATGTTGGATTATGAAATACTTTCGTAGGTTTTTGTGATGAGTATTTTAGGGATTTGCGGCATCTCTCTGTTCTAATAGGATGTCCGGAGTAATGATGTTTGGGGCCACATATATATTGTGATTTTTGGATCCTTTATTTGTGATAGTGTGGATATATATGTATATTATACAGGATATTTACAGGTTTTGTATTAGTCAGATAGCCGCATTACAGTCGGGACTTTGCTGGATTTCGGTTAGGTAACATGGTACGTCACATTACTATTCAAGACCGAGACATGAGCTGTCTAATTTTCTTACTTGTAAATGTTATGTTTGATTTTCACTTTGTCTATAATATATTACGATATGTTAAAATATATTTTACTAATTCTTTTATAATGGTTCTTATTTGAATTAAAATGAAAAACTCTACATTATAAAACGAATGTCCAAATTTTTCCAAATTAGAAAAAAAGTAATCTCTCTTTTAAAATCATATAATAGAGCTTTTGTCAAATACTTATATAAAAATAGCATGTAAATTTAAATAGTCAATGATTTCATATTTTCTTGATAAATGTCTCAAATGTATGAATAAACTTTTAAAATGTTCCAATGTTAAGTAAAAATAGATATGCATATAGCAAATATTTAATACAGACAAAAAAGGATGACATGTATATATATTTAAATAAAAATTAAAAGTAAAACTAAAAGATAAAACAATAAATAAAAAAATGGGCTTAAATGTACTTAATTTAAACCAGTGATTTACCTAATCTAATATAAAATTGTTTCAAAATCAATTTTCTTCACTCTCTCTCTATTCTCCACTATTATTTCTCCCTCTTCTCTCTTCTTTGTCTATGTAAATGACCTAAAATCTTGTGAAGGTCCTTAAATAGATAGACCGGTGTGCAAGCATTGATTATGCGCACATTAGGTGCCATGAACGATCACATGCATGCACCAGTGCCACCCACATTATTAGCCAACACATGAGGGCTATTTACACTTCTAATAATGAAGCACAACTCCCATGCATATGTGTCGATCACATTGCCAACCCATGCACAAGCTCATTTCACCTATGCACAATCACTATCATTATGCTAGAACCACTATTTCATATACAAGAGCATAGCAAGCGCCGGCTATCATACCTCTAATACTTAATTTTATTCCAAAAAATATAGTTATTTTTAATATTTATCCAATACATAATAATTATGATGTCATAAATATAAATTAGAGATCGAATACTATAATCTTCCTCCCTTAGAAAATTTCATCCACGAAATTTATTAATCTTATTGAAGAAACAAATCGGATACTTATTCCCAAATCTCATCCTTGTGTTTTGATGTTGTCTCGTCCAATGAATGATTCTTTCAAAGCACCTCAATTAAATGAATCACTTTGGTACACAAAAGGTAATCTCACCTTCCCAAAATCTAAATTTGTTCCTTCATATACAACAAGTCCTCACTAATCCATAAAGATTCATTCTCAATAATTTGAGAGCAATCAAAAACATACTTTTGAAGTAATGAAATATGAAATATGCCATGAAAATTGGCCAAATTTGAAGGTAAAGATAATTAATGTGCCACATATATAATTGTTAAAATTATTATGTTATTCATAATTTTTTAATATGAAAATTAATATCATAGACATTCCTAAATCAATGTCTAAAGTTACCTTTTTCATTAGAACTTACATAATTTGTGTGTGAATAAAAAATTATCATTTTAATTTTCTGAATGAGAATCCAATAAAACAAAATTAAAAAAAATTATCAAAAGAAATTTTAGTTAAAGATTTTAGTGCCTTATACATTTGTAGTTTAGAATATATAACTTTCTTAATGGTTGGAAGTATTTTTAAAGAATTTTTAAGAGCTAGATTATAATTATGGGGATTATAAACGTTAATATTAATAGACAAATTGTAGCATGGACTTATTTCACTAAAAGTTATTCTAATATGATCAAATTTTACTTTTTTTTATTATTGAAAGAAGAAAGAACAAATTTTTGTGTTGAATCTTGATTTTTTTTAATTTAACGATATTTACCTGATTAAAAATCTTATAGGTTGAATTAAAATTACTAGTTAAAAATATAAGGAGTTAGGTTTTGGTTTGATTTTGCAACAAACACAACTCATTATCATCCCTAAATATATTAGCCAACCCCACTATGTTAATTGGTAGTATATATATATATATAATTACAGCAATCAAAATTAATAATTCTACTGGCCTTGCAATTTTCATAGCTATGGCCATTTTTTTTCTATATTAATTTTAACTGACAGCCCAGTCTTAAGCTACCCACAACCAAAAAGAAGGTCTTGCTTTTAGAGTTAAGACAATTTGAACTACTCATGAATAAAACCAACCAACATAATAAATTATTAGGAAATAGATTTAAATGATACAACCAAACTATAGTTTTTTAGTTTGGTTAAGATTGGATAGGCAACTGGGAGAAAACATACATATAACGCGTACATATAATGTAAGATAAAATAATAAATTTTATCAATCAAACAATTTTTATAGTTATATAGCGGTAAAATATATTCATAATTAATAAAAAAAATATGGAGAAAGGTTGACATGTCACAATATTTATTGTGGATGAGAACTTATATGTCGATGCCACCTATGCCAATTTATATTTATCCTTGTGGATGGCAATAAGGATTGGCCGGCTGCTTCTTGTATAGAGGATGAACTAGATGGCTTGATTGACCAAATTAATATGAAAAATAATTATTCTCTTTCAAATCTTCAATTGAGTGTATGGCGACATATATTTTCATTCAACTTGCCAATCCAATCTCAACCAAATAAAAATATTACATATGGTTTAATTGTATGACCCCAAAATCAGTTGGCTTGTTAATTGGTTAGTTTGAATTATAAGCAATTCAAATGGTCTAACTCAAAAATAGACTTTCCTTTTTTGGTCTTGTTGTTGTTAATAGCTAGGTGGGTACTTAAAGTTAATCTATGATAGTATTAAATATTAACCAAATTGAGTAGTTAAATGTGATATAGAAAGGAGTTGTAAGTAGTTATGAAAATTAATTAGTTGTAGGGTTATGGAAATCCATAATTGTGATTACTATAGTTATAGATATATGTATATGTCCTATATACCCTCCTCCAAAGGAATATTATACTATAAATTCTTGACACATGGAAAAAACTCAAGCTCAAGCCATCTAGTGTTCAAACTAAACACCATCTTGGAATTCATTTGGCAATCACCGAATTGCAATGCCGATCGGTGGTACAGCTACTATGCTCAAATCTGTGTATGCAATTTTAATCATATTCATGGTAGTTGCTACTACAGTTGCAGATATTACTTTCCATGTCCAAGTTCTAATTCTAATTTAGCACAACCGGATGAAAGTAAAAGTTCTACTCAAAACTGTGGAACACATATTTCTTCTATGGAGCCTAAAGATGTTTCACTGTTTACGTCCTAGAAGGTCCCCATCCCTTGCTGAATCCATTGGTGTATGAGGTAAGTGACAATATTCGTTTCATCAATCAATCTATGTGATGTTACACTTGAAAAATTTTTATGTGCTAAAATTTTATACATTAATAATGCAAAGCATAAAGCAAGATTGGAAAAATGGTTTTGAATAACATTTTAAGAGTAAGTTTAATTTGGGTGATTTATCCAAGATTTATAAAAATATTGTTTAAAATTTTACCATTGAAAAGTTCTCTTGGTCATATTAAATCATATCATATAATGTCTACATTTTTATTCAAATTTGATCGAATTTTCTTTGCCTTTAGTTTCTTGATTATGTATAGAAATACCAAATTTTTTGGGTTTTAATACAATTATTATATTTTAAATTTATGGTTCAATTTTGTGACGTATCATATTTTCAATCGAAAATCTAGTAGAGTTTTAGCTGTAATACGGTCGTCGGCCTAATACACCAGTAAAATTTCTTGTGCAATATATATATAAATTCACATAATTACAAACACAAGATCCTCTTCAAAAAACCTACGGAAGCAATCCAAAATCTGAAGCACCATATTCAAACTTAGCATAAGACCATTTCTATAATACATTACAAAAGAACAAAACACACACACACACACACATATATATATATATATACAATTCTCCTATTCCCAAAAGAATTATCATTTATACCAAAAATATAAAATACAAATCCCTCAAAATATAAAATGCTTCATCCCAAGCCCTAAGCTAGGTGCTGATCCTTTACTCCTTCTCGTTGGGCATGAATTCATGCTGATCATTTGAGAGTGTGAAAAAAGAGTAAGGAGTGAGTCAAATACTCAATAAGATATAATATAATAAGGAACATGCAAAGACAGTTAGGATCCTGTGTATGTATTGTATGTGTGTTGCGATTATTGTTCAAAATTTTATACAAATTTTGTATTTGGCAAACGTTCTATAAATAGAACACTACTGAATTTTTGATAGAATTATGGTCCGTTACACTTGCGGAGAGTAGAAATGTTCTTACATTATAGATGGAGGTTATTAGACTCTAACGATAATTATTATTTTATATTATTAAATATATATATATATAATAAATTATTTTTTAAAAAATATTATTTAAATGTTAATATATAGTAATTTTTATTATTTTTTAAAATTACCCCCTATCGTATCCAAGGAGAGAGAGAGAGAGGGAGTAATGAAGTACTTACCTCTAAACGGCTTTTTATTTTTATTTTTAAATTTTGTATTCACTTTTATTTTATATTGATTTTATTCTAATGTTGAAAATTTTGCCCGTTATATTTTGTGAAAGATTTAAAATTGACTTTTATTTTATTTCTTTTAGACTTAAAATAGGAAAAAACTCATGCCTATTTTTGATATTTAAGAGGGTATAATTGGAAATATGAATTATATTTTCCAATATTGATATATGATTTGTGGTTGTGAAACTATTTTACGGTATATCTACCGAGCTATCCCTAAAAGTATTGTACTTATATAATTAATAACATTTCTATGGATCAGTCTTTGTGGTAAGACCTTCTAATCGTATTCAATATTATTTCCTCGTATTGGTGTGATATTATTTCCTCATGGAAATGAATAAAATAATTTAATTACCAAACATATTTGCTACTAAGAAAAATAAATCAATTATCACTTTGTTTATTTCTATTATTTGTTAAAAATAAAATTTATATAACACAAGAAATATTACTAAAATTGAACTGCCTCTAAAATTTAATTGGTGTTTATTATTAATATTCTATTATTTTATAGAGATTTCTACACACTATATTTTGTGATTTTTATATCTAGTACATAATTAAAATTAAAATAAATAAACAATAAAAGTTATATCAATTAATTTAAATTACTATTTTTTTATCATTAATCAATCCAATTTTTAATTTTGATCATTTAACAAATATGAAGGAAAATTGCCATAACAGTCGGGGAACTGAGATGCATGAAAGGAAGGCAAGTCAGTGCTCTTGTGTTCTTTATGAATTTGACAATAATTTTTTATTTTACTGAGGGCCTAGCGGCCTCCTTTGAATGTTAAAATAGGATAATATTGTACCAAATTTATTAGCAAACTTTTGCAAAATATGAAGGTTTATTAATCTTTTGAAAAGCATTTGTTAGTTTATTTTGTAAATCTAGCCGAAGAATTATGTTAATGGCATTTAATTAACCGTGGGCATCTTCTTTGCTCATGAATCTATCTTTTCCAATTCATTAATAAGAATAAATCGAAACATTCGGTTGAAAATGACGAAATATGGAGGATATAAATTAAAACTTTTGTTATTATAATCGAAATTTATCAAGATGAGTTGAGATGGAACAACTTTATTTATGGAAAGAGACGATTATTTATTCCAAGACATAATGGGCATTTGATGTAAAATAAGAAAAATACAAGTCATATTAAGATGATTTTATTTATTATACTTGCTATTCTTTTATTCAGACTATCTTTATTTTAATAGTTTTTTTTGCGGCGGTCACTCCACCAAGCCTATCTGATTAATTATTTTCTGCAACATAATAGAAGAAGATTAATACACACTCACACCATATGGTAAAGTTTATATTCTTTGACTTGTAGGATAATGTGAAAATTGTTAATGCATTGAACATAAAATAAATATATTATTATTTTTTGACATTTAAATCATAATACTTGTAACATTATGATTTACGTTTGACTATTGATATCCATATGCCAAGTCTTAGATTCTTATCAATTATAGTAAGATTGAACCATAAATTTAAGATATGATAATTGTATTGAAACCCAAAAATCTTGGTATTTCTATACATGATCAAGAAACTAAAGTCGAAGAAAATTAAATCAAATTTGAATAAAAATGAAGAAGTTATAAGATATGATTTCACATGACAAAGAGAATTTTTCAATGATGATTTAAACAATATTTTTATAAATCATGAATAAATCACCCAAATTAAACTTACTCTTAAAATGTGATCCCAAATCATTTTCCCAATCTAGCTTTATGTTTTGCATTACTAATGTATAAAGTTTTAGCACATAATAAATTTTTAAGCATGACATTACATAGATTGATTAGATGAAATGAATATGATTACTTACGTCATACACCAATGGATTCGGCAAGGGATGGGGACCTCTTAGGACGTAGACATGGCAATATCTCATCAAGTTTGACATCATCTTTAGTCCCCAAGGAAGAAATATATGTTCCACAGTTTTGAGTAAAATTTTTACTCTCATCCAATTGAGCTAAATCAGAATTACGATCTTGGACATGGGAAGTAACATCTGCAAGTGAAGTAGCAACAACCATGAATATGTGAGGTTTTGGATTCCGAAATATAATAATTAGGAGATAATTAAGTTAATATAATCAAGATTAGACTTAATTTATGTGAAAAAATAAATATTGGGACCGTGAGAGATGTCAGCGGCGGAAGGACCGTCGGCTACCTCGGGTGGTGCCGCAAGCACGTGAATCCATAGGTCAACACCTGCTGGGCACTCGAGCACTCGGGGTAGGCGCTGGAAGCAGCACAGGCGCGCTAACTGTGCATTGGCTAGTGCTCGAGCGCATGCCCGCGATATAAAGGGCCACGTGGGTTTCGTTCGGCTTATTTTCGACATTCCCACACACGAAGAGAGATAGCTTGCAAGTGTAACGTCCCCGGGTCACCCGCATGTAGATATTGTCTGGCTTGGGCCAGGAGAACTTCACGGAGTCTCAAGCCAACACGAGGCCCGCACGATTTTTGTTCCTGACAGACAGAGTCCACCGCCCCCAAAACGCGTCTACAAGGAAAATGTCTCCACATCTTTATAAAGGCATGCTTCGTTCACGTCTCCATTCGATGTAGGACACCACAATCCACCGCCCTTAGGTATCCCAGCGTCTGCGCTGGCACACCGAACCGGGCCCCAACTCTGATACCATTTATAACATCCCCGGGTCACCCACATGTAGATATTATCCGCTTTGGGCCGGGAGAACTTCACGGCGTCTCAAGCCAACACGTGGCCCGCACAGTTTTTGTTCATCGCAGACGGAATCCACAGCCCCCAAAACGCGTCTTCAAGGAAAAGGTCTCCACTTCCTTATAAAGGCATGTTTCGTTCACCTCCCCATCCGATGTGGGACACCACAATCAACCCGCCTTAGGACTTTCAAGACTTGGTGTTTTGAGATTTGGATTCGCTAAATGGTCAGAGAACTTAATATATCAGTGATTGTTCTAGGCTGAGGAAAATTTATAACGCTTCCTTGAGGATTTAGAAGATCATTGGTGATTCTGAGTTGTGAAATGTATTATATATTTGGGGTTTAGGGTATGGGATATTTTGGGATTAGGAGGAAATTGGTAGGCTGGAGTATTAACATTGGTTAGGTTCAAAATTCTCTCATCTTAGAGGTTGTCGAGACAACAAAATGCGAGCACAAGAGACTTTTGTAAAACTTATGATGGCATTCATACGAAGTAACTCATCTCATGGTACAAGCTCTCAGCACCTTGACTTGCGGTTGTTAGGCGGTGAATACGCAAACTTCTATCGTTCATCTATTCAGAAGAAGAGGACCACAAGGCCTACTACTACAGATTCCGAAATCGAACCATTAACTTTTCTTAACGTATGAGCAACAAAAGATTAGTGGATTTCTCGTAACCTAGGGCTATGCATCGTACATTGTCGTGTGCCAAAGAAGAATATGCGAACTCCATTCTATCGGCAACAATCGCAAAGCCAAGTAGAACTTCCACAATTCTCGATTTAGGAGGGTTTTGACCTTAACTATTAACGTGTTGCACATCAGCCATGTACTTTTGGGTGATCCAGAGCTTTTGCATCTACAACAGAATGGGATGAATTATCAATCAAAGGCGTTATTATCAACTTGGAGATATTCAAAAGCATTACGACCATATTGTTGGTACAAACATCGTGTAGAAGATTAACTTCTCTATCAATAATCACATTGACTTCAAAGGCCTTATGGGATGGCATTTGCAAAATTTAAAGAATTAAAGTTGCAATCAAATGACGGTCATATATGATCGTCATCAAGCCAAATAATTTACCATGAAAGAATTTAGGGAATGAGAGTTGTTTGTTGAAGAAATGACGTTATAAAATATTCATGTGGGGAGAAGGTAGTAATTGTTTTAGATAGTTATAGTTGAGAAATTAGGAAAATCGACTCATATAGAAAAGTTGAGCACATATGCGGGTATATCGCAACTTAGGTTTAAAAATCGATATTGGTAATTAGAGAAAAATAGTTACCAATAGGCTCGGATTGAATATTATAACAAAATAATGATACAATTTGTATATTTAGTACACTGGCTGGGTGCAATTTTAGTATTAAGCTCCATTAGAGTTTTTTTTTTAAAAAAAAGCTACACGTAAGGTGATAAAGATATTAGTTGACTACATGATTGTTATTATCGGCCTGACTAAAATTGAAAGTTGTCTTATGAAAATTGCTATCAAATGTTAAAAACTATGTATCTATTATTTGAGGGATTAAAGGTTCGAAGAATAAAACCATGAAAGTAAAATCATAGAAAATACTTCCTAGAACTGTACCAAAATTTTTGAGGACGAAACATCTTTTCAGGAGGGTAGATTGTAATATATTAAATATCATTTATAAATTATCTAATTAATTATAATAATTATTTTAGTACTTATTTTGGATTTAGAATTTTATAATTGGGTTTAAAATTTGAGTCTAAAGTATTTCAATAATTGAATTAGGCTTAGATACTTAAGCCATTAAATTGAACTAATAGTTTGAGTTGGGTTTTCTGATTATTAATATGATTAATTGAGTTAGTTTAATTATAAGTCTATTCAATCAAGAAAATTATTATATATTTAATTTATATGAATTTTAGTATATTAGAATTTATTAATAGAATTATGAAATTTAAATTTAAGATGGGATAAAATATTAGAAAATCTTAAGCGTTATTATTAGATAAATAATTAATTAAGATTTTAATGAGAGATAAATAAATATATATGAATATATATATTAAAAAATATATTAATAATAATAGTAATAATAATAAATATATGTATATAATAATAATAATCA
>JAOVVI020013623.1:0-11788 GCA_028571085.2 Nepenthes alata | reverse complement strand
TAAATTATAAAAAAAGATAAAAATTAACTGCCAAACACTATAAAATTTGATATACAAGATATCAAAGATTATGTATTCTTTTTGATTTATTGTACTTATCTTATGTAATAAAAATATTTGAACGGCCAAACTGATTATGAATATCAATTAAAAAATTAGTAAAATAATTAAATATTTTTTAATAATATTTTATTTTACTATTAACAAAATAACAAGTATCAATTATATTACTCAAAAAACCAACCGTTGAATCAATTATTTATCATTTACAAATATTATTATACTTTTTGGAGACGATTATGATTTTTAACATATTATTATTATGTCTACTCTAGTAGAAAAAGCAAACAACAACAATATATGTGATTGATGAGATTTACTTTCATTGATATATACCAAACTTAGAACACGTTCAATATGTGAAAATAAAATATCGGTAATTGTTGGGTCCCAGTATAGGGGCTCATAAAACGCGTTCCAAAGAAAGGGCCAAAGTGAAAAGCCTAGAGACATGTCCACGGACCAATAAGACTGGATGTCCCAAAAAGCCAAAGTAGCTGCAAAGGTCCGAGGGGTCCCTTTATCCAACAGGGGCTCGAGGACACCGCGAAAAGCTGACAAGATTATGGACGCCCAAGGAACATTTTGGACCTTAGGTACGAGAACCAGGAGAAGAAGCCCGAGAGCCTCAGAGGTTCCACCAGGCTATAGAATACTCCGAGAAGTTAAGAAAAGATCCGAGGACCAGGAGAAGAAGCCGAAGATTCTCCAAGGTCTTCAAAGGGTAATTAATGTCCGAGAGCTACCTCCATCGAACGAGTCCGCGAACTCATAAAGGGACAAGGCGCGCCACACAAGGACGATGATCATTTCATATATGGCCGAAAGCGCCAGCTAAGCAACTTCGCTAATTTCTAAAGAATCGGCAACCACTGTAAGGCGTCACCTCCACAGAGCACGCCTAGCCAAATCAAGACTGACGCCTATGAGTCTACGCACCTGATACACTCAGGACCTACAAGCGACGCCAGCAACGTGCCTCCCTGCACACGCCATCATTTCCTGACGTGGATGGCAGAGCAGGCAGACGACCTTTCACGCGCCTGGCATGACCAACAGGACAGGTGGACAGCCTCTCGACCACACGCCGCTGCCATGTGTCCTCTCCCCAACGGCATAATTTCTCCTATAAGTACTTAGTATAGGCTCTTGCCTCAGGGGACCTCTTTCGGGATCTCTTTCTTGGACCTTCTTCCTCTCTTTCATACAAGAAGGAACGAATGTGAAAAAGCTTCCCAATGAGAGAACTTCCTAAGGAGAGAAAACACAAACAAGAGACAAGGAAGGAATTTCCAAAACTTATACTTTGTAAAAACTTTCACACAGTGAAAACATTTCAACAGGCCCAGAGCCTCGTAATTTTTCCTCCTAATTTAAAAGGAGACTTTCCACGTAAAAATAAGTTTCGATCTCTCCTTCTCCTTATCACACACCCCAAACCCTTATGTTACACATGACCCCGCTGTCAAAACGCAACAGTAATTGACAAAAAATATGATATCATCAAAGTTAATTTTCAATACTAGGGGTCAAGTAATTGACAAAAAATAGGATAACACCCAAGGCTATAAAAATATGCATTCTTTTTAAGATTTGATTAGATACAAAAAATCTAAACATTTTAAATTTCAATGAAAGCAATGATTTCAAAAGTAACGATAGTAAAAATACAAATAAAGCTTAAAATATATAATTTTTTTACTTCTAAAAATTATAACATAAAAAATATTTGACAAAATAAATAAAATATGATACATTTTTTATAATATTATATAATTTTATTTATATATATTTATTATTATTATTTTTGTATTAGAGTCATGCCTAGCTTAGCGCAGCCTATAGACACATCCAACAACACAAGCGGGCCATGTGTCATGTTAAACCGAGACATATTTGTCCCATGCCATATCAAACACAGCCCAATAAAGCATATTTAACACCTCTATTATGTGCATTTTCAATTACCACGCATAAATAGGAGATTTGTGATGGGATTATAAACATCACATATTTAGGATAAGCAGCTAAAAGATTGGGTCATATACCAAACAAATTCGGTGCATGAGTGCCCTACAAGAAAAGGTAACACCAATCTCAGTGCCAGCCTCCTCAAGCGACCATCTTCAAGGACTATCATTCCTGACATCCAAAGGTGTTGGCATGCACCCACAATAGAATTGTTGTCCAAGCTTGTGGTGTCCACATTGCCCAGAGTAACCCGTCGATATCAAGCATTGGATAAATATTATTGGGAGCTCACTAAAATGATAGAAAACGTGCTTCCCACATCAAAAAGCTACATCTGCCACCTCTGAGAATGTCATCGTTTGACAGAAGCCGATCAGATGCCCCGTATAGCACCCGACGAAGAACATATAGTGGTTGTACCAACTCTCTAAGCTCCAGAGCCTATCCACCCGCGCTTACATAGCATAACAGCTCCTAAACTCTCTTATAAGGCTCACAAACCATGTAAAAAGACCCAAAATCTAAGAGTAACAAAAGCATCTTTACACAAGAAAAATCTATGTTCATTTCACTGTCAGAGTTGATCCTTATTCTTCTTGGAAGCTAGGTTTTCCCTATAAAGTATATTGTATTCTGCTTCAATGATTGACTTAATCTGAGCCACTTATTCACTCCCTTGTCTTCCTACTCCACTCATACGGTTAGCATTGAGCCTGCCTCGATAAAAGTTCAATGGAATAAACACTTTACCACCTCTCAACTCACCACCAAGCCTAGCACACCATTTGACCCCTCACCATTGCCACCATTAAGAATCTCATTGCATGGGTCTAAGAAGTTGATAAATTCTTTTTCCCCTCCCTACCGGTCTTAAGCCAATCTCGACTCATACATTAGATGGGGTTTCAAAAAAAAAAAAACCACACAAATCCTTTCACTTGTTTATTTGTAGCGTGCAAGAACTAGGTTATGAAATACTCGGGACTGACCCCCATCTTATCTTCGCCTTCCTGTGTAATTCATCTCAAGATTCAAATACTCAGCGTTCCATCAAAACAGGCGAGAACTTCAAAAAAAATCAGTCATTGATATATCTGCTAATCTGATCAGGTATGTAAAAAGATCAAAAGAATCAAAACCTTAGCAAGTAGAGCCCACAGCTGGGATCAATTCAGAGGGAAGCTCCATCCAGACGTGTTGCTTGAGGCTCGAACTCAGTCGCTAGCTTTGACCGCAAGCCTTGGCTCAGTTTTGATGCAGGTCTTAACTTCATGTACTGCGTTAGGTAAAATAACATGTCTTATGAATCAATTTAGAGGGGGAAATATTTCAATTAGAGATGCAAGGCAGATTCAAAAAGCAGATGGGTATAAAGAAAACCAATGTGATTTCTATGCCTCCCTCAGATTCTTACCTCAGAAAAAGAATGCAAATTTCACAATGATTTCATAAATTAAACATTTGGATCTCATAAAGTGGATGGACCAAATTTAATCTAACCACCATCTTTCAATCGAGTCCTCTTAGGATCTTTTTAATTTTTTATCCCACGTATTTTCAACTGCGATGATTTTAACAGGACAACTTAGAGTAACAATACATTATAATATGTTAGACCCATCTTATAATTTCAATCGTCCAAATAGCTAGTATGAAATCCTCGAACAGTGGGAGCACAAGAGGGCTATAACATCTCCCTCTTCAACCACTCACTTTCCCAACCATATGTATGAGGCCGAATAACCAAAACGAATTCTCAGGCACGCCAATCTCAAGATGTTTCACAAGTCAGTATGTTTCCAGTCCACAAATCAATTTCAAATTAGACATAAAGGCAGCAGTTGCTTACCTCAAGATAGAAAGCATTTATCTCCTCCTCTGTGAGGCCTTCATCATCTCCTACATTTGGCTCCCACCCAAGAGAACGCATAAATGCAGCCTCCTCTTCCTCTTTCGTGGAGGGCTGAAAGCTCTGGGTGATCGCATGAGCATCCCCATTCCATTTTACCCGACAATCATTCTCAGTACATGCACTAGATGGATCGCGAGCAACATTATGCTCATCCGGTTTCTCCTCCATCACCGATGAAACAACAGCAGTAGAATCAGCAGTAACAGATGTGTTGTTCATAGATTTCTTCCTCACGCTGTTAAAGAAATCAGTTCGGCTCTGAACTTGTGCCTTGCGTTTGACAGCAAAAAGCTTAGGGTTGCCCTGATTTTTAATTGGAACTTGAGCAACTGGTGCGGGACCAGTAGATGTGATGCTCACATGTCTGTTGTTGACATTGGTCATTGGACTGGTAGCATCCTTTGAAGCTGGAATCACACAATTTTCACGTCCAGGTTTAAGAACAAGGATCTTTCCAGTATGGAATGCCTTTGGGCCATCAACTTGGACATTTCCACCACGAAGAGATTGATTATTAAGCTGCAAAGACACTAGCTGCCCATTCTTAGACGTGACAACTGGCGCAGACGATCTTGGTGATGTTTTGGGTTTCAGTTTATCAAAAGCATTAAGAGCCTGCAGATTAGCAATCATCTCTCAATATCACAAGTATACAATGTTTTCCCCATCAAGACAAGAAAAAAGAGGACTGGAAAAGAATAAATGAGAAAATGGAAGAGAAATGTAAAGATGGAATCAGTGAATCGAAATGCAGATGACACTGTAGGGAGGTTTCTCTACAGCAACCATTGTGCAATCTCTCACTCAATGATTGATGCCTGAAAAGCCGAAACCCACTGTTTTTCAAAATATTACTGACCTTTTTCATCCTCTTTTATCGATCAGAAACCTCATCAAAATGATGAAAATGCAATATAGACTCCTACTTCAATCCGTATGACACAAAAGGTCAAATTTCACCAGACAGAAAAGTAGAATGTGAGCTTTCAACTCATGCCGCCGGATTATAGATCAGACGATTATACCATCTTTTCCATTAGGCAGATCTCTGATATTTTATTATTGTCGGCAATATTAGTAAGACCTCTTCTGCTGTGGCCAATAATTTATTACCGGTAAGGGAAGAGACTTGTTAGATGAAAATCTCACCAACGGTTTTAGAAAAGAGATACTTGAATAGAATTTTTCAGTGGACCCAAGGGGAGACAACTGAGCAGGTTGAGTAAGTGGCCTATCGGCTATGGGTTAGAAATGGGAATAAGGTACTGTGCCACTGTTTTGAACAATTCAAGTGAAAAGAAAATGTCACTCATCTAATACCAATTCAACAAATCAACATTACATCAAGATGTCAAAATATGCAAACAAAAGTATATGGTAGAATACTTCTGACTGAGCAAACGTTGACCAAATCATTGATCAATGAAACTCCAGCAAACCATATACAACACAAGAGGGACCAGATGCCACAGAAAGAATGCACCTGATGACTCCTAGAAATAGGTTATCAAAGAGTACACATCGAGTGCATTCATGTGCTTCTTCCCTTGTCCACAGGGGGGAAGGGGCCTACAGCTGTGAATAATCAAGGCACCATGCCCTCACTGACGTCAGGCCAAAGGCACATGAACACTAGAGACACGACTTGTAAGTTGACCATGCACCCAGAAGAAGTCACCTTGATGCAATCAAGGCAGCAGCTCATTAGCAATATATAACATACCAGCTTGTTCCACTTCCGAAAAGATATGAGAAGGGAATAAGACATTGACAAAAAATTGAACCTTCTTGCAAAGGTAATGAAACATATCATATACGATGAGTTCAAAGAAAGCAAGCAATATAAACTACTACATGTTCGACAAGCACCAGGAGAAATCTTCCTACTAAGGGAGAAGAATGCAATCAAAGTGAAGACGGAAAATTCAATGATGCTTCATGTTTGATTTCAATTCTACCTAGCATGACCCCAGTGATATCTTGTGCACTTGGCACATCGGACTCTGTACCTGTCATGTTCACAATAACTTATTCGTTTTTTATCCTGAATATCACAGTATCAAGCCCAGAAGTGACCCAATAAATCCATTTGAAGTAGACATAGGCAATTCAACAACTTGCATCATAGTGACTACAGGAGCATAGATACATTCCAGGCATACTATAAAAAAAAAAAAAGAAGTACAAGTGAAACCATTGTAAAGCCAAATTAATAGCAGGAAATGAGATCAACATGCATTCCAGGATCATGAGAGATGTTAGTAGCATTTCAAACGACATCATCCAGCAGTGCTTCATTACTTGCGCACTGAACCTGTGCAAAGCAGTAGAAAAAGGTTCTTACACTAATGGCTTCTACAGTATTGTAAAAAGTCATGGAGGAGACTTGCTTGAACTGAACAAATTCTACACAGAGGTTCTGGGATTGTAACATCCCGAGCACCAGAAAAATTATACACAGAAGAAATGACCTATGCAACCATTTCCAGAGGAAAACAATCTTGCATCATAGTCTTCAAAATTAAAACCAGGCAGGTCCTATAAGTACCAATCCTGTCAGCTTCAACCATTGGAGTGGTTAGCTTAAACAACTACCATCTAAAACACGGAAACCAACAAAACCAAGAGCAATATTATGTCAGAAACTAAAGCACAGCACTACCAATTCCACTTAAAATTTGCGACTTTGACCAATTGAACCAAATAGTAACCTTTCACAGGGCATATAGTAAGGAAAAATGATTCCTAATTCCAATATTTCAACCCTACATAAAAATAATTGTTGTCTGAGATTCTTGACACAAAAATAACTCCATGACAGATCAAAATATTGCTTAAAGTAACAATGGTGGCCAGACTGTGAGCTCCTTTCATCACGGACATTTAAATCCATATACATATGAAAACAGAAAAAAGCAAGCAAGCTATGGCAGAAATGCACAAGAAAAAAAAGGATTCAACAATAAAAGAAGATCTATAAAAAAAAAATAAACTAAGAAGCAGCTTCAAAGAAAGGCAATAGGCAATTTACCAAGCTTTTAGGCAACGAAGTTGTCATGGGTATCAGTCGTTTCGATTTCAAAACTAATTCCTCATCTCGCTGGGTTCGCACAAAGGGCTGCAGAAAAATCAATTCACTCTTAGCACGCATGCCATTAACCATGAGCAAACAAACACAATACATACGAATCTTTCTTGTGAAGCAGTATGAGATTGAGATGGAACCTGCACTAATGCTTCAGACATATTAAGGCCACCTGTGGTTCTGGGGCTTGCAGCCCCTGATGATGTAGTAGCAGCAGCAGGTTGCAGAGCAAGGGTGGATCCCATGCTGCTGATTCCAACTCCGATGGGAACCTCAGCAGGAGGTGAAATCCAAGCCTCCCCACAAATCAAAGCTGAATTCCCGATAGAAAGGCCTTGGAAACCCCTGTTCAACCCAGGTGATGGAACTCTGCTTAGTTCTGGCATTGCAGGTCTCTCCCCTGACCCAAGCGATGGAAAATCCCTCTCAAATGTCACTTTCTTGATGCCAGTAGCAATGCCAGCAGCAGAAATTCCATTAATTCCAATGGCATTATTGTTGTGAGTGCTACTCCTTGAATCTGCATAAACTCTAGGCTGCAATGCCTCATGCTGCTGCATCCTTGATAACATTGACTGAGAACGCTTTAGAGTGTCTTTCCCAGTCCTCCCAGATAGCATGCTCCTCATAGGGTTAGAAAACTCAGCATCCCAATGGTCAGAAATGGTTAGTCTTTCTTTTTCTCTGTCACGGTGATTCCTAGTAAAGCTGTTATAAGATCGTGAGTAATGGTTCTTATCGTCCTTACTCAAACCATTCCTGCTGGAAGTTCTCCAAGAATTAGACAAACTCCGATCTAGAAAATAAGAATGAGATTCATCATTACTATTGATGCTCTTGGTATATCTATTTCTTTTTAGTAATACCAAAAGAGGACCATCTGCAACAATAAATACAGCCAAAAGTATTTCACAGAAGAGGGAGAAAGGATAGATTTACAGTCAACAACAAAATCTACAGAAACAAACATGCAAGTAATAACCAAAATAACAAAAAGATTTCAATACCACAGCATGCTGATGTTGAACTGCCACCCATAGAGCCAATTCCAGTACTTCGCAACCATTCTGGAACTAAACTGGGTTCACTTCTCTCCATGAGGGTGTTGAACTTGATCATTTCTCAACTCTTGTTCCGCCTATTCAATACAAAAATATTGCCCTTCCAGACAAGATACCACATCTTCTCCCTTGTTTACCCTTTTTATGAAACAATCTTAAAGTGCAGATATCAGAACCCAGACCTTAACCAGACACTGTTTGTCACTACCACTACTATTTTCTCTCGTTTTCCACCAATTACACGAGTAAGTGACTCATGATATCCCAAATTTAGGTTTCAGTGTTCAGCCAGATCGTTTTAATTGCAACCAACGGAAGAGCTATGCAAAAAATTTCGGGAGCGAGGATATGCAAAGAATTTGAATGGTTTATCTTTACAATTAAAACTGTGGTTTTCCATATATTATCCTAAATGCATTAACAGAGGAACCATATGCAAAGTAAGTGCCGAGTTCTGACACGAAACCATAAAAGTTAAACGATGCGTAAGAGCGAAAACACTAATAAAAGGACAGTGAAACGAAGATTCAGAGAAGGCAGAGATGGAGAGAGAGGGAAAAGAGGAAAGGAAAGTTTTCTATCCCTCCATCGTTCATGACAAGATAAATTTGCAGAGCGGAAAGAACGGTTACAAGACCCTCATCGCTGCCGAAAAACTAAAGAGCACTTTGCCCCAAAGGTATAACCATGAGAATATCAAACTGAAACGAACTTAATACTCGATATAACCCCACAAACCTGACCATCAGATGAGATTTCCAATCTCCAAGAGGAAGATTGAAATAGAGTATATGACAAAATACCAATTCTTTTAGGCTTTGAAAGTAACAATGTTATACGGGGGCGAAGCCAGAGTTGCAATTGATGAATAGAAGAAATCCTGCCTCTAATCAATTCGATCAATACATCAAAAGCAGTTGATATTGTGGCAATAATCAAAAGCCTAACCGTTAATAACCGTCAAAAGCATTTAGTACTCGGTGCCAAGAATTTCGCGTCACGTAGACCTTCAACGGAGTAAGAAGTTAGAGAACGGAATAGGAGAAAATGGAGGCAGATTAGGGTTTTATCCAACGAAGAGAAATGTAGAGGAAGTACATGAATTTGCAGTTTTGGAACAGAAACAAAGCGTCCGAAGAACAACCCCTAAGGATTTTGTTTTTCCTTTATTTTCCTCCCCATTTTCCTTATTTATTAATTTTTATTGGCTTCTTCTTTCATTTTTTCCTAACCGGCTGCACAAGCCTCCACTATATAGTCAAAAGGAGTTTTTTTATTTTACACGTAATAGAATTTAAATAGTAGAAAATCCGTATTCTTCATTTTATTATTATTAACAACTATTTATTTTATTTCTTAAGCTTGATATATGTTGTAATTTATTTATAGTTTAGATGTAATAATTATTTGTTTATTATTAAATATTTTAATTTTTTTAAAATATGCATATTGGAGACACATATTTTGATAAAAATATAAGTATTTTAGTAATTTAAAAATTTGTTCTGCCCATATTTATAAAAATGGATACAAAATTATCATTTTGGATATGCTTGACTGAAAAGCAGAACTACTTTTCTTAAGGTAATAAATAGAATAAATTAATTTTTATTTTTTGAGATATAAACAATCGATTTATTAATTTTATGGGTTATTTCTACAAATAAAAAATTTTAGTTTATAAATCTAAATATATCAATTTATTTTTTATGTATCAAATTAAGAAGAAAATAATGATAGAAAATAATAGAATTCAGTTTAATTTTGTAAAAAAATTTTAAAAGAGAACAAAAGGTTCTATTAATACACCAGCTCATATGAGTTGAATAATTATATTATGTCAAATTTGATTTGATAAATATTTTTGGTAATGTGGACCAGAGCATAATAAATTTGACTTAGCAGACAAAGTTATAAATAAAATAACTCCATTAAATTGTGATAATAATTATCATAGCCTTTTCTTGCAGTAGAAGTTAAATTTATACACCCAACATTTAAATACATTATCAGATATATATTTTGATTGGAATATATATAATTTTATGGCAATATTCATCATTTTTCTATTAATTTAAAAATATAATTCATATATACTGTTGAATAATTGATCTTCTGATTGTTTTTTTTTATGATATAAAATAATACTTATATTTTGTTATGAAATAGGTGAAGAAGAGAAAAAATAGTTATTTTATTAATTTTTTAAATATTTTTGTTCATAAACTAATGTGATAATTCAGTATAAAATAAAAATAGGCAGTGAATAAGAGTAATAACTGTATTTTAAGATAGCATGCGATTTTTTTCATATTGAGAAATAAACATATTTTTTTCCTTTTTAATTTTGATTCTGGAGGATCTATTTCCCTTACTTCAATTATTAGATCAAAAATTTTTAATAATAAAAATTTCAATATTAAATAATATTTTGCAATTTATATATTAAAAATTTTATATAGTAAATTAAATATTTAATAAATATTAATATTTTTTAAAAAATTAAAAATATTTATTTTTAATATTTTTTATTTTTAAATATTGAATAGTAAATTTTAATCTGCTTATAAATATATTTTTTATTTTAGAAAAATATCTCCCACTTCGCATGTTGTCTTATCCAAAATGCAAATATCCGCTTAGCCATATGAGTAGGTTTCGAAAATCCACTTTTCAATTTTTCTTTTTGTACTTTAAAATTTTTATTTTTTAAAAGCTCACCACGTGTCCTTGTAATAAAAAAAATAAGTTATCGGATATATACTATTTTTTTATATGGGTAATAACATCGGAAATCAGATTTTGGAGACGGTGGACTAAATATATATTTATATTATTTACTAAAATTTAATGGTTGAAATTTTAAACATAAAAAATATTTTTGATAGTTTTTAAAATTTTGTTATGATTAAATTAAATATTTAATAAATATTAATATTATAAAAATTATAAAATTATTATGTATAATTTTTATATTTTAAATATTTTACTATTTAATTTTTATTTCATGGTAAATATTATGCCGCAGAGTAATGCATGAGTTTAATTTAGATAAATATTTATGATTATTAAATGGGATTAATTTAGGTTAGGTTTGGTTATTTAAATTAAATATTATAATTATGTTTATTTATAATTAAAATTAAATTAATACAGGCTGTTTTATATATTTTAAACAAAATTATTTAAACATTATACTTACAAAAGAAACCTAAAGATATAATTGTTAATATATATATATATATATATTATTTAAAATAAAATATTATCGGGATATTTTAACTAAAAAATTGTTACTCATACTTAATAAAATAATTTTATTTTAAACTTTGTATTTATCTAGATAATTAATTATATTTATAAATGATATATCCGAATAAATTATTTTTATCCATGATCATATTTGATCCAAAAATATATTTGTTGCTTTTTTTTATCTTAATTATTTATAATATGTATATATTTTAATCATACCTTTGAAATTTATAATTAGTCCAAATAATTAGATTTTAGTAGGCCTAATATTAAAAATTAAAATCTTCTTCAATCTTTTCTTAGACACATAAAAAATGTGTCCATATGCTGTGTTTTTACTTTTTGCTACAATATTCTTCTAAGCATTTGGTATACATTGGGATATATTATAGTTTTTTTTAATTAAAATTTTATATGTAAATTAAAATAAATTAGAGTCATTTT
>JAOVVI020013622.1:0-11788 GCA_028571085.2 Nepenthes alata | reverse complement strand
GTGAGGATATGGACCTCCACCCGCCTCATCAAGTGGGTATGGGCCCACACGGGAGTGACCCATAACCCAACACACATTACAAACATTTCATTAATTATTTTCAATTTCTAAGAGTTCACATTACAACCATTTTACTAATTATTTTAGTATTTTTGGTTTGTTTATTTTTTTTGTTCTCATAACAAAAATAAAAGAAGCACCAATACTCTTTTGGAGCTAAAGTAGGATTATTATATATCGATACATGGCAAAATATTTTATTTTATTTGATCTTGATAGATCCAATAATCATGGGCCTTAGAGGGCCAAGCCCCACAGCAGGCCCACAATTCATCTCTAGCCCAACAAAATTTTACCAAGGTGAAATGTCCTATATTACCCAAGTAAAAGGAGTGCATTTGCAAATCATATTATAAAATCAGACACCCTCAGACTTGGAAGGACAAGCTTAAAAATGGCTCCCCAAGGTCCAAGTGACTCGGCATTTATAGTAATGAGGCTTACCCTCCGGCCAGGAGTTGCCCTCCTTGTAGGAGGCCTATCCGCCAATGAGGAGTTGGCCTCTATCCAGGAGCACTCCGTTCCGAAGTCAAGATCCCTCTTCATTGGTTCCAAGAGACAGGAGCACTCCATCCCGAAGTCAAGAAACTTCGGTCTCGGAGCCAGGGAGGAGCTCTCAGTTCCGGAGCCACGAGCTCTCCATCCCAGAGCCAACCTTCTGTCTCGGAGCCAAGAGCCATTCAACATAAAGTCTGGAGCTCACTGTCCAAGAATCAACCATTCGCACAGGTAACCAAGATGTTGACCCACCAGTCAGTTTAATTATTCTCCTCTAAGACGCTCCTCTACTGAACGCACCTCTAAGAGGCCACTTTGTCGGGCACACCTCTAAGATGCACCTCTGTGGGCGCACCTCTAAGATGCCCATCTGTCAGGCGCACCTCTAAAATGCGCATTTGCGGGCACACCTCTAAATCATCCCTCTACGGTCGCACCTCTAAGATGCTCCTTAGTGGGCACACTTCTAAACCACCCCTATTCGGGTGCTACTCTAAGTCACTCCTCTGCGGATGCACCTCTAAGCCACCCTATGCGGGCGCTCCTCTAAGTCGTCCCTCTATCGAGCCCATCTCTAAGCCACCCTATACGGGCGCTCCTCTAAGCTACCTTTATGCGGGCGCTCCTCTAAACTGTTCATCTATTGGACGCATCTATAAGCCACCCTATGCGGGTACTCCTCTAAACAGCTCATCTGTGGGCGCACCACTAAATCTGCGTGCACAGCTCTAAATGGTCCATCTGCGGGCGCACCTCTAAGAGCTCCTTTATGGGCGCATCTCTAAACGGTCCATCTGTGGGCACACTTCTAAGACGACCCTTTGCGGGCGCACCTCTAACCTTTCTCTCTATTTGGCGCACCTCAAAGCCTCCCCTTTGTGGGCACACCTCTAAGCCGTTCTCATGCTGGTGCACTTTTAAGCCGCACCTATGCAGGCACTTCTCTAAGTCGCTCTTTTGTGAGCCCGCTATCCAAGAGTCAACCCTTTGCTCAAGTAACCAAGATGTTGACCCACCAATATAGTTTACTTCTCCTCTAAGATGTCCCTCTACCGGGTGCACCTCTAATACGCCCTTCTGTCGAGCGCATTTCTAGAACACCTATCTATGGGCGCATCTCAATACCGTTCCTCTATAGGCATACTTCTAAGACGCCCCTCTGTGGGTGCACCTTTAAACCATCCCTTTACAGACGCACATCTAAGACGCTCCTCTACTTGGCGCAACTTTAAAACGCCTCTCTGTGGGCGTACCTCAAAGAGCCCTTTCGCGGGCTCACCTTTAAATGGTCCCTCTATAGGCGCACTTTTAAGACGCCCCTTTGCGGGTGCACCTCTAAACTGTCACTTTGTCGAGCGCACCTCTAAACCGCCCCTCTACGAGCGCACTTTTAAACCGTCCCTCTGTTGGCGCTCCTCTAGGTCGCCGCTTTGCGGGCGCTCCCCTAAGTCATCTCTTTGCAAGTACACTTCTAAGTCGCCCCTATACAGGAGCTCCTCTAAACCGTCTATCTGTCAGGCACATCTCTAAACCACCCTATACGGGTGCTCTTCTAAGCCACCCCTCTATGGGCACACCTCTGATCTGTCCCTCCGTGGGCGCACTTCTAAGCCGCTCCTATGCAGGCACTCCTCTAAACCACTCATCCGCATGCGCACCACTAAATCGTCGTTTTCTAGGCGTACTTCTAAGCTGCCATTATGCAGGCGCTTTTCTAAACCGTCTTTCTAACGGGCGCATTTCTAAATTGGCTAATGTGAGCACTTCTCTAAGCCACCCCTCATCTAGGCGCATATCTAAGCCGCACATCAATTGGCGCATCCAAGCACTCCATCCACCACTATATACATATGTACATTCATCGCATCCACCAAGTATCTTTCTATTCTCTGAGAAAAATTTCTGATTTGAGTATCAATGGATATACGGTATGAGCAATTCCAATCATCCTCTAACCTCATATTTGTAATTTATAGTGTGCAGGTTTTAAATTAAAAGCGACAAAAATCGGACCCGCTCCAATTCGACCCGCAATAGAAGAATGGAAGGCTCCCTAATGCGTATCACAACCCGAGAACTAAGGACGCCTCAGATCTAATAACAATATGGTCCCACATGTTTTGAACATGTTTGATGAAACTTTCTTTAAAATATTATAACATAATTAATTTATATTAGTTTAATCTTGACTTATATATATATATCTTCTTAAAATTCTTATAGGATATAAAATAAACATGTTTTTTTTATTGATTTATTATCAAAAAATGTTATTCACACTTCAAATTTTTTATATTTTTGAATAAATAGTTTACTTATGGTTTATGGAATCCTATTTTTTTTAAAAAAAAAATAACGTGTGAGCAAGCTCCCGTGGTTGAAAATGATATGACAGGCAATTTATATTTATTTAAAATCATATTAATATTAACAGAAATTAGATATAAATAAAGTAATACTTAGACTAACTTTTTTTATTGACATCACTAAATTATCTTTAAAGAATTCTGTACTTTTAAATGAATCATTCTAATCTCTATAAAATTAGTCAAATATTAAAATATTTTCTTCTGAAAAATTATATCATATTAAAATTATAATATTATTAATAGTACTAAAAAAATTTTAAATATATTAACGTAAGTCAAGTCTGGCCATAAATATCTCAAAGGGCATTGTGATCCAATAATATCCAAAAGCATCTCTCCTCTATGGTGCAATAGATGTGCTACCTATTCCTGAATCACCGGTGTACAAAAGCTAAAAGAAATATAAATTTTATAAGGCGCACTATCAAATAAAAATAAGCAATGAAAAGAAAATGAAAGTTGATTTTATTATTTTGACAGAGTAAAATGAATATAATTATATGTTCTTTTGATAATAATGATTAAAAATCAACTAAATTCTTATAGATAAGTGAGACACAATTTAATCAATAAATAAATTTAATGTGGTTAATCAAAAAAATTCTATAGAGTTGGCAAAAATTTAAACTCAATTATTAATATATTTATATTAAATTTTTTTATTTTTGAGTGGAGCTAATCCCTCACGAATTTTTATTTAATTTATTTAATTTATTGATATTGGACAAAGTTTAGATGCATCCAGTAATTTTAGATTGTTTTTAAAATATTATCATATGATTTATTTATGTCAATATATTTCTGATTTTAATATTATTTCTTTTTAAAAAGATTTAATATTAAATTATATTATTATTTCTGTAAATGAATAATAAATTTTAATTACATGTATATCTTATCTTAATTTAAAATAGAAACGTGTAGCATGCATGTTGACATCGTGTCGCTATCTCATGTTAACCAATAAGTGATATCTCATAATTCAGTAACAGGAGTGTTTACATTTTCAATATTTTTTGAATTTGAATTTGTCAAATAAATTGAGTAAAAATTAAAATTATAACTAAATTAAATTGATCAATTAACCGAGTTAATTAGTTCATCTATATTGGTTAGTCGGGATTCCGTATTATCATACTTTAACTAATATTAGAAAATATAACATATCAGATATATAATTTTTAATAATATATAAAATGTAGCTTTAATCAATAATTTAGTAATCAATTACCAACAATATAGGTTTTATAAAATATTAAATATTCTTTTTTTTTTTTACGTAAGTAAGAAAATTATATTAAAATAAAAAAAATTATAGAAGCATATATTTTATCTCTAAGTATCTTGTCGACTTGAAATTAGAATATAGACGTTAGTGCATCCCCCAAGTAACACTTTCACACATGTAACATAAGTAAAAAATATTCCGTGCTTCGTATACAGAGATGTACCAAAAAATTAAACAAAACGTATGTGAAAGAAAATTAGGATTTCTACCGATAAAAGACATATACTAATATGCACAGAATTCAAAAGAAAATTACAACAGACATGACAATACGGCCTTGAGCATCATCTGAGGCCCTCTCTGGCCGTAGGTAGACACCTCGGCCACGCACAGGTATGTCAGACATCATTTAAAAACCCACGAACTTCAAGCTCCTCTTAGTCTACATTGAGTCTTCCTCATACATATTTACTATCTCAGCCAAGTGAAAATCTCGGACAACAATGATACCACGTTCAGAAGTAGCTCGTTGCAGTCAATCACCAACAATATTAAATATTCATCTTACTCTATTACAGATGTCTTATAAATCACATTAACTCAAAATCATTAGCATCAATATGACAATCCTTATTTGTTAAATAAAACTTTGGTACAAATTCACTACAATAATTTTAATATTTAGTGACAAAATAATTTGTCACTTTTAATCATAAACTTGTCACTAAAAGCTTTAGTGGTAAAATATTATTTCGTCACTAATTCGTCATTAAAGGTTCGTTACTAAACCTTTAGTGACGAATTTTAATTTTATCACTAAAAGATTTCTTTAGTGATAAAAAATAATTATCACTAAATAATATTCTTTAATGATAATATAATTTTATCACTAAAATGTATTTTAATTTGTCACTAAATAATATACTTATTGACAAATAATTATTACAAAAAGTATATAATTTTACCTCTAAATTATATACTTTTAATGGACAATTTTAAAACAAATATTTATATAGATCAAAAAAATACAAATTATCTTACAACAATTAAAAAAAATTTTAGTACATTTTCAGAATGCCCTGAAGAATTTTCACATCAATCTTTTGGTTAATCAGTGAAGGATCAACTTTTGGTTCTGATTAGAATCGGTGAATTTATTCCACGTTCAGCAGCTAAACTTACTTTTGGAAAAGTCCTCCCCATTCCCATCTCTTTAATTACAAGTTCCAATGCCACATCCCCATTAAAAAGCAGCTAAACCAGCTTTTGGCCTATCATGACTAGCCTTCTAGCAGAGTCCTTGAAGAAATGTTTTCTTCTTTCCATTTCCACCCAAATTGGAAAGCTTGTCATCACTACACATGAGGAAGCTTGTCTGTAAATTTAACCTGGAAAGGCCGAACATAATGTATAATAATTCTCACCCAGAAATTCATTCATTTAGTATCATAAATAAATTGAATAAGAGATAATACTAGCATCATAATAATATTTTTTACAATTTAATAAAATGGGTGATTATAAGAAATTGGTAAAATACTAACAAATATAAGTTCTGCTTGTTCAATTAACATCATTATCTGAAAGAATAATTAGTGTGCATCTTGATTGCGTCTTACAGGTTAAATGCCTTCTTGATGAGGGAATGGATGTGAATGTGGCCGCTTGGGATCCCAAGTCATAGGGGGTGACCCCTTTGCACTATGCTGCTGAAGGAGGGCATCTCAAAGTCATGGATGCATTGCTCAAGTACAGTGCTGATATTGATACCAGGACAAAAGATGCATGTAGTTGTCAGTACCTTTTCTTCCCCGCCCATTTTCTTTCCCTCTGAAAAAGTGCAGGCATGGAAAGAAAAAAGAGATATTGTATCCCAATACTGGTTATATTTTGACCAATTTGGTCATGAAACTTTTATTTTTATTCAAAATTTTTCATCAGAGAGCATGATGCACAATAGACAATGGAAGCTAAAGAAAGAAGGGGAGGGGAGGTAGGTACTATTTATTGATGAAAAAGAATAATATTGGTGTGCAAAACTTCAACTCAAGCACACCGCTTCACATTGCAGCAAAGGAAAGGAACAAGGAAGCTATGACATATTTGATAAAGAATGGGTCATTCCTGCCACCTAAGATAGATGATAGCCGATTCAATCCCCCACTCCATTACTGTTCTAGTCTTGAATGGGCTTATGAGGAGCTCAAACGTTTGCAGCAGCAGCAAGATAATTCGTCTGCTGGCGAGGTATCTTGCAGCTCTGAAAGCTAACAATCTAAAAGTAGGCTTTTGGCAATGCAATGTCTGGAGCATGTGTTACTGGGTGCATTTGATTCTCGTTTGTGTGGAGAAAAACTATGTTAATATCTCACTATTGTGTGTCTTTAGTATGCTGATAAGATGACTGTTTACATTATACTTTGTGCTCAATCTATTTTATTGGTGAATCCTATCTTAAATATGACATCAATGACTGGTTACGATTGTGGGACGCAAGGAGGGAGGGACATGCTCCATTAGTTTAGTGCTATGAAAGTTGTCGTCTATATTTTATAGATGCTAGTTGCGGAGCGCAGTACAGGCACAATTCTTGTGTTAACGCCATTCGAATAATGTTCTAGAGAATGGCATTTCCCTTTTGACCCTCCTCCCATTTCAACACTATATGAGAATTCTTTTTCCTTCATTTTAACACACACATGCATTATATATCTTATATGATTAGGATTTGGCACCTTTTTTGTTTTTGGAATTATTCAATGAATTTTAGTTGTGGGATTTGCTAATTTTTTCAACAATATCTAATAACTAGTTCTCATTTAATAAATAGTGGTATGTGGCTGCCCATCCCCACTAAGGTAAATGGTCCAATGGGCTATATCACATTAAGGAGATTTTTTACATGTTCTTTTTATTTGTTAGTTTATGTACATCAAAATGAACTCCATAGTACATCAAAATGGGCTATATAACATTTATTTGTTAGTTTATTCATTTAATAAATAGTGCATCTTGATTATACTTTAGGAAACAAAAAACAAATAATAACATCAAATAGTTTATGTACATAGAAAAGGATAAGAACATAGATAGCATACCCCAACATTGTTGTGTTCCTAGAGCTTATGAACTCCATAGTCCACCATATGTGGCCCCAAAAAGAAACAAAATCAAAATATTTACAAAATTCATAAATTCATCAGTTCTATGCATAATCATCATTGATTAAATTATTGATCTATGACTATTTCTACAGTAATCATTGAGAAGATTACATGGAAATGAAATCATAAGATTCACATGGAATTCAGTAACATTCGTTCAAAACGGATGAACTCTGGCTATACATAAACACCAATCAATTGAATATATAGTAACTTAATTGTTTGGTGCTTGTTATGGAAAGTTGTTAATAACTTCATAAAATAGAAAGTTGAATATACAACAACAGTACATTGCAATTTTCCTAGTAGAATATCATCTACCTCAAATCAAAACAGATATGCATATAGAGGTATATGATTTACTAATCCACCACTTCCAGAGGTTTTACTTTCTATCATCCGAATAGCATAGTGATGGAAAATTTTTGAACAGTAGGCATAGCATATAGAACATACACATATATATTCTTATCTTCTGACCCACCACTTCCCACGGATAACAAAAGAAAAACAAAGCTCTGCCATGATCACAGATGAATGAGAATGACAGGAAAGAAATTGGGGCAAAACTTATATTACTTGCTTCTTTGAAGTGCAAAACTCAGGTGCCAGAGATACTTATTTGTATTTCTGATATAGATTCTTGTATATGAGTAGATCATTTCCAGTTTCATTAATATTATTTCCAGTAGCAGAATCAGACACATAACTAGGAGTTAGTATCCTTTGAACCCATTACTCGTGGCATTCAGGTGGTTGGCTGCTGCAAGAAGTCCTTGGAGTAGACCGTCTGATAAACTCGTGGACTGGCTCCTAAACAATGGATGTCTTTTCACTTCGAGATCTATAACACTTGAACAAGGCGGCTAATGAAAACATGAGGTCAGCATCTCTTCCACGATTTTCCTTTACTATTTACGAGTCTAAATACCTGTAGAGTTGTTATTACACCACAAGCTAGATCAAAAAGCAATTTAGTGGAGCAGTTGTAAGACAACTCTTAAATTCTTGAAGTCACAGAACACTCACCTTTTCAGTTAAACTGTCACATTTGTATGATCTAGATTTGGTTGTACAGACACTAGTGCTCAGCCAAGAGGAAAATTTGACGGTAGAATGGCTGAAACAATGAATTGTATAAGAGGCAATGAATGACTTGAGATTTCCAAAGGGAGAAATGAAAGTGAAGATTAGTTTTCTGGATGAAGCACAAAAACTCCTGAGGCATGAGAACCTTTCCAAAGCAAGACAGGCCACAATGTCGATCCTTCAATCAAAGAGAGGGATCATTGGATTACAAGCTAGTAAATTCATAGAGCTGTAGTGAGCAGCAACACAGGGATTATCTATAGCAGAATCAAGATAAGTTGAACAGAAAAAAATGGACTCAATTTTCCCTTTTCTCTATAGTAGCATCCTGCCATCCCTATTGTTTGCGGATGTTTACGATCTAAGAAATAGCACAATACTACAGTGATTATGAAAATTTCTAATTAAAGATAACTCGAAGTTGATTGAAGCTTACAGTAATTGTTTAAAAGCAGACTATCATGGATTACTTCGGCCGGTTGACAAATTATCTGAAGATTCATTTCTGGCATTGTTGTGTTTACATTCAGATTAAATTGTCTACTTTCTAATAATTTAGGCCAACTAAGACGAGAAGACTCAGTCAGAGACTGCACTGTCAAATTTTCTCCTGGTATGGCTCTGCTTTGAGAATAGTAGAACTTGAGAGACGGAATTTAAGAAGTAACAACAGCTAACTACTGCTATTTAACCAATAAAAAACAGAAGCAAGCACCGCTAAATGAAGGTTTGTAGCAAATAAATATGACAAAACCTTCAGATGCAAGCATAGAACCTTCCAGCTTCTTGAACAAGTCAAATTGCTTTACTAATGAAGCCTGATCGTCTGTCTTTAGGTAATTGCCATTGTCAGAGATGAGTTCAGCCAATGCAAACAATGTCTCTATAACTTCTTGCTCATCTTTGGTGATTGACCCTAAAACGGTCCATCTCTGTGAGCAATATGGGGAGCCATCCTATTATTGACACACACAACTAACAACAAAAACTTCTTCATCAACAAACTGAGGCATCAGCTACAGATTTTTAGGTACCCAGCAACTTCTGGCTTCTTGCTGATTTCAACAGCTATGGCTTCAACAAAAAATTTTAGAGTGGATTGACTAAAGCAATTCTTGTTGCAACTTCAAATGCACATAGAGAACATGCACTAAATCAACAGTGACTCATAATGGAGCACAGACTGGATATATTCTTCAAGAAAATCAAGCAATTGCTATTAAACAAACTAGTATCTATCTCTATTGCTCTGCCATTGTCAACTCGTACACTCAAAGAATCTGAAGTTAAGTAACAACAACAACAATGGGACATTCACATAGCGTCACATCAACTAAACTCATCATGCGTAAGCAAACAAAGCATCAAGCACAACAGAGCTCATTTACCAGCTCAATTTGTACAATAAGGTAGCATCAGGGACTTTAATCAATCTTGGCAAAGAACAAACAACATTGCAAATCCCTCTTAAATGAACCTAATGTTAGCAGCTTCAGTGATCAAAAGAGGAAATACAAATTTATTAGTAGTCATACACCAACTCCATCACTTCTTTGTCTTCCCCTTCGTTGACAATCTATTAGAAATTGGCTACCGGACACCAAACAAGTATCATTCTCCGCGTAGTGGCTTTCCAAAAATTATCTTCAGATATTAAATGAAGCACAAATCCAACGAGGAATGTAAAAATAAATCTTATTTTATAAATTGAGATTTAAAAAATAGTATGAATGTAAAAATTTTAAGTAACAAATCGTTAAGTTTTAATAATAATAAGGTAGATTTATAGTTGATTTCAAGGAATTGAAGAGACTGTTTATCTGATTTGCGATGATGAACAGTGATGACAGCTCTAAACAGTGATGATGGATAACGGCGACATAAAATAATGGCCACAGTAGCAGTAACTTTTTATCTCAAACGATGGCAACGGTTACGGCAACAATAACAATAACGGCGCCGCTCAACAAAATGAAGGAGAGAAGAAGATTAGAGGAAGAGAGAGAGCGGTGTTGAATGGGAAAATGGGTGAGTGAGTGCCCCTATGCCCATGAGACATGGGTGAATGAGTGCAAAGAAGGTTCGAGACCTTCACAAAACTTTTATTAAATTTTATTAAATTTAGATTTTGTTTAATAAATTTTATTAAATTTATTTTAACTGTAAGATAATAAATTTTTATCAGAGATAAAATTTTAAGATAATAATTTAATAGATAATTTATAACTTCTTTTAAAAAAAAATTTAAATATTGGGATGTATTTTTTATAATTAGTGACAATATATTTTTATCATTCTTATTTTTATCATTTAATATTAATTATTTTATTTTTTAGAAATTAGTATTTATTTAATTTTAAAATTTTAGTGACAAAATTATATTTTTCTAACTAAAATATATATATATTGATTATTAATAGTGATAAATATATATTTATCATTAATTTTTTATCACTAAAAATTATTATTTTTGGTTATTTAAATAACAAAATAAGAAATTATAATAAATTTGATTTTTTTTCAATTTTTTAACATTTTGGATATATATACTTTCATAACCTAACCCATTATCTGAATAAAACTCAAGTCGTCGAAGTCACAACGTGAAAGTCCATAAAATCATGTTTCAAAATAGAGAAAACACACGTCTTAATGGGTACGCCAGTAATGGGCTGGCCCAAGAAGAATGAATGACCCAAATCTACAATAGTCAATTTGTGTCTGGACGGTTAACATCAGCTGTTGACCGGACGAAAGGCTAATGAACCAGTCGAAGCCCAATAGTAGGATGGCCCACTTGGGCCCAAGACGGCAAACGCTTCTGTTGACCGAAAACATGCAAGACGGTCAATACTTCCATTGACCGGAAGCATGATCAGTTGACCGGCTGAAGACCAGTCCTCATGCGGCCCAAGCCCAGATTGGCACATGTGTTCGTTCTCGTGTAGCAATGGTATTCTCCCGTGATTTTGCGCTCTCCACAAAAGGCAACCACCATTGTAGCAGTTGCTCCCAGAATCAATGCACATTTCTGAAGGAATGTGCTAGAATCCTTTCTCTATCTGTTGAAAACCCTAGCAGTTACGAAACACAAAAGGAAAACAATCGATCCAACGACTATCACAACCATAAAGGTAGCACGCTAGAAAAGGCAATGGTCCCAATAGAGTGCATGTATCAAGCCCTTTTGCACAAGGAAGACAGCTTAGTGCAACGACTATAAAAGGTCATGGAGTTCACACTTCAAGGCAGGTTTTCACTTGCAAGCAAAAAGCTTTCTCTTGCAAAAGCTCTCACGCTTCCAGCATTCTAGTGCTCTCTCTATTTCTCTCTACTACTACATTCCTAGCGAATACAATACTTAGAGATTCTACTCCTCA
>JAOVVI020013621.1:0-11788 GCA_028571085.2 Nepenthes alata | reverse complement strand
TGTCAGGCACGCTGGCGTGTATAGTAAGTTAGCAGCTAGCGCCGCTATTAGCCATACTGTGTCAGAAATGTCAGCCTTTGATGTCAGTCTTGAGGTGACAAGGCGTGCTTTGGGGATCGGCGCGTGTTACGGGATTTACGCGCTCCTTGGTAACTGTAAAGTAGCTGAGTTGGCATTTCGGACACCTGAGAAAGTCCTCGTTCTTTACTGGCTTACTTTGACGTTTGGCAGAGTCCACAGCCTATCAATCTCTCATCAGTTCTCGAACTGTATAAGAAAGTTCTCGGCCGTCAACTGCAACGTTGCCTTGCCGGGAGAGCTCTTTAGTCCTCGTACCTATATGTTGCGGGCTGTTTGCAGCGTCCTTTAACTTCTTGGGCCTCTGACATTTGGGACATTCAGCCTGGGCATTTTCTTTGGGACATGCTCTTAGGGACCCTGGGTATTGGGATCCAACAGAAGCCTAAGATTTTAGATTATGAATTCACATATATTTGTAAGCTAGTTTTAATTTTTTCTAAATCTTTTATATGAGACAATTTATTAATCTACCCGTGTTCTCAATAGTTTTAACCCTTATATTTGGATCCATCCCTCGGAATCTATGTTTAGAATATCTAGAGGCTAACTTTTTCTCTTTCCTTTTTTTCCTTTTTTTTCATTTCATTTGCAGGTAATTTGTCAAGGAATAGGCTCTCAGATGAAGGATAGTTGTCATTCCCTTTGTACACTATGTAGCTTTACTAGAAAATCTCTGTATCATTTCTCTAGCAGTGATTCATTGACATTTTAGTTCCCTAAAAAGGATGATACTTCATGGTTCAACTTTGTGGATCTTTGTAATAAATCCTATTTTAGATGCTTCGATTAATATTGTTCATAAAGTTCTGTTACATATCTTATCAACTTACGACCCATTTTTTGTTAATGACCCATTTTTTGTTAACGGGTTATAAATTGGTATAAGTGGCGAGATAAATAGTATTTCTTTTGTTGAAATATCGGATTTTTGTAAGAAAGAAAGTGGGATTCTTATGAGGCATAAATAATCAAAGTATAATATATCATGGATTTAAAATAATAAAATATAATGATACTCTTATGATATATTTGATTATTAGAATGAAATAAAATAAGAAAAAAATAGAGTTGAGAATAAGATACTATTGATAACTAGCAGATTACCATGCAGGGGCTTAGGTTGTTGTAAACTTTAGTATAAATGCAATCATTTTAAAACATGAAAGAGGGTATAGGTTAAATAATTTAAGAAAATTATTTAAAATACACAATTTAGAGATTTTTAAAATATCTTTAAATGGTGTGATGTTATTATTTATTTATTATTACATATATTTATTATTATAAATGGATAGATAAGATATTATATTATAATTATTTTAATAATAACTAAATAATGTTTTTTCAACATCGATGTGCATAAAATGGTATGACTATGTTGCAGGTTGTAAGGAAAGAAGAATATTGATTATGCTGGTATTAATATTTGATGTTTCAAGCAAAAAATAAATATTCCCGCACAAATATAAATATTAAGTTATATGTTGACATTTTACAATATTTAATCTTTATTTGTCTATTATAAAAATTTTGATCAATTTTAGAAAAATTAATCATGACATCCTTCTAGGTTTAGGTCATTAGAATTAACCAAAAATATTTAAATCTTTAACTATTTTATACATTTATAAAACATATAATTTAGACTTTATAAAATATTTAGGATCTTAATTATTTAAAACATAAGGATTTAAACTTTTAAGAGCTAAGTAAAAAACATAAATAAATAAAACAACCATTGGCCTATGAGATCAGAAATATTCTTAATATCAAATCATATTAATATCAAAATCCTTGATAATGATATATATTAGTTAATATATATCAACCATGTTTGCTAGGAAATCAGACGAACAATCCGTGGCTCACCCAAAGAGGAGGGAGACAACATTAATAGATGTGTCTGTTCTTGTTCGCATATAAATCAACCATCCATTAATATACAAGACTCTAAAAATTTCATCCTCAAAACGAGTTGAAACAAGGAGGCATGAGTGCTTTGTTGACGAATCCATTGCCATTAACAATTCAGCTGTAAACAAGAATAAGTTAACAGCACAAACGCAACTAAATCCACCATTTCAACATCAGATAACAAACTAGTGATGGGCAGCAGAGGGATTCGTCAGCAGCTCCAGCGATTTCCTTAGGAAGTCGACGGCAACAGGCACATCATCAAATGCCAATGCCCCAACTGCAAATCTAGCCGCCTTATGTGCCTCCGCAATTTTCTCAGGCGGCGGCACATAATTGCTGTCGTAGTTGTATGTCTGAGCAGCAGCAGGGGCTGCAGCTGCAGCAATGTCGGGAACATCCCCATTTCTGTTGCTCGAGTTGAACTGCGGAGTTGACGGATAGTTTGCTACCGATGGAGTCGGCTGATGGGAGTAGGAAGTATCCGAACCTTGATAATAAGATGAATAATGTGGTGGGGCCGCTGGAAGGCTGCTTTCGGAAAAACTGGGGTATGACTGGAAGTTCGGATAAGAATAAGATGGGGGAATTTCATGAGAAGGGTAACTTCGTGGTTCTTGCTGGTAAGATTGATGGTGGAATGACTGAGAATAAGTCAGGTTTTCTGATCCGGTTGATGGATGAGGAGATGGGTAATCGTGGGAAGGATACTGAGCAGTTGGGTTTTCTGACCCGCTATCGCCGGGATGAAAATTGTAATCACTTGAAGGGTAATGAGGAGTCGGGTTGGAGGGAGGTGATGGTGGGATATAAGGTTGTGGCTTTGTTTCATCAAGGGACTGAGTGGAAGAGGATGAATTAGGTTGCTGTCCTGGGTCGGTATAATTCCTGGCTTGACTGGAGTCAAGATCCTGCAAAAGAGAGAAACTAGAAGTCTGAATGAAAACACTGAAAAAATTGGTAATTGAATGAATAATACCAAGAATAAGTATTGCCAGGGGAATAATATTACATTATTTGGTTCATCGAGGAATAAATAATACATCTGAAAATACGGTGGGAATACCACCATAGTGGTTGAAACAGGGGCAAGGGATGGCAGCAGAGGACAGTGGGGAGACCAACCGGCCGGCCAGTAGGGCTGGGGGCCGTCAAAGCATGTGGGTCATTGGGAATAGGCAGCGGTGTGGGGGCGAGTGAGATTGTGTGGCAACAAATAAACCCACCACTATATGGAGTTATTTATTGTTGCTTCTCCTCTCTGGTAATAAATATTCCCAAATAATATTTATTTACAATCGTCATAAGTAATAGGAAAGTAATAGGAATAAGGTGAAAATAAATATCAATGACGATATTTACTCCCACCTAAATATTCCTCCAAACCAAACAAGTTAGTCCATACATGAAGTAATAGCTAGATTTGCCTGCAATCTCACCTTGCTTTCACAACTAGAAGTCAGACCAACCAAGCCTATTTCATATTCTAACCAAATCAAAAGTATCAACTGAAAAGCCTAGAGTCCTTGAACCAAACAAATGATCAACAATACTGAAAAAAAAAGGTTAATATCACTCGAACTATGAATTCTTTTATTCATACTTTAAACTCGTGTCTTTACCTCTACGTAGCAGTCCATCCTCGCTGAGATTACGGACAAGATTAGTACCATCAATATTACACATAATGCTCAAGCTTGGTCAATTACTCAACGATGGAATATACACAGGAACTTATGAGGACTATCTTTTCTGTTTTCTTTTTTTCTTTCTGTTTTTGTTGTTATTCTCTATTGATAATGTAAGCCTGTTTTTGTTTGCTTTCTTACTGCCTCCTTCCCTTTTGAGATTTTCTTAAACCTGTATTGGGTGGTTCTGGGGGATGGCCCTGGGGGGTTTTCTATCATGATCGCTGCTGATATGGGCCAAATGACAACTTTTGTACATTCACTGTCCATTTAATATATTCTTTCATACTTATCCAAACAACATATATTTACTTCTACTGGCAGGAATCCAATGTTTACTGTAATGAACCGCCAACCTATACTTACTAGAATATATTGGTATATCAAAGATACTTACATCTACTGCTTTGAGCAAAGGTTTTAGAAGCCTTGTCGAGTGTTGGAATATAACTAAATTAACTTTTTGACTTTTTTAACTAAGTAAAAACTTCTCAATGCAATATTTGCATTCAAATGCAAACATGCTTACTCCAGAAACATGCTTTCAGCAATATACTCATTCTTTCCCTTCTCTAATATCGCCATTTACAAACTCTATTTTTCCTGAAAAATGGAAAAGTAAAAAAACCCATTGCTAAAACTGCCCAAATTCCTTTACTTTAGTGGCATGTCAAAGCTTGCATATGGATGATGTGTCAATTTTTCAGCAAGAAATTTCATCACCGCAAAATTTTTCCTTAACAGTGACATATCTAAAAGAAAAAAGAAAAAAAAATGTCCTTGATTGTCCCCGCCCCAAAAGAAAAAAATCCTTATATGCATACTAACTGCTTAGCCCAGAAAACACCATCCTCCCTAAATGCCAAAGGAAATAAAGCATTAATAAAGAAGCTTTCAATCTTACATGTGCACTAGGTGGAGTGCCTGATTGCGTTGGTAAATCTTTTTCACCACCAGGCGGGCCTGGAACAGGCTTCCTTCCTTCCTTTAAAGCTTTTCTTATGTCTGCAGCTTTCCATGCTGCATATTTCTGCTTCTGTTCAAGCTGTTAGTTTTAGCCAAAACATCTGTTAATATAAAGTTTAAAAGAGAAAGAATCATCCAGTGTTGGGAAAAATAATAATAATATAATTCAGAAACTCACATCCGGTAAAAGTTCACCGAACTGATTAAGAATCTCAAAGAAGATGCTGGCAGCGTAGAAGCTCTTTGCTGTATTCCTAGAGCATAAACAACAAGTCATTATTCCATCGGAACTATTCAGAATAGAGCACAGTCAAAACTCCTTTGCTTTTTCTCCCTCACTTTGGAGGAGATGTGGGAGGTTCTCCATTTCATTATTTTGTTAATTTTCATTGAGAGGTAAAGCATTTTTCAAATATTTTATAGAAATTTCAATATAAAACTATCAATTTTACCACCATTAACTTAAATATGTCTATGGTCAACTAATTGGCAGGCTCTAGGAATAGTTGGAGCCATAACCACACAAAAAACGATATTATCAAAACACATTTCAAGTGTGTGATACTAATCATAGGGTCTTAATGGTAAGTGCCTCAAGATCTCAGGCATTGGAACCCCTGGTTGTGGGCCCAAATCCTTTAATATTGCTGATTGCCCAAACCCATGGTTAACCATAATCCTTTGAAACTGAAGTGTGACATAATTGTTTGTCGTGCTTGTTGGTTCACGGATCCAACCTGTCCAAGTGAACTCAACAAACAAGCCACCATGATCAACTACATGCCACCCATTGCAACCACCATCTATCCTGAACCCCAAAAACCAAAGGAAAAAAAGGAAACACAACCAAAACCACCACCAATAATCTCAAAGCCTTACATAAAACTTCCAGCCTAGCTGCCTCAAATGCCGCCAACCATTATAGCACCTTGCCAAAAACCCTAGCAGTGGAAGCCTAAATTGTAGATCACTAAACCAAAACCCACCCTATGCACCTGCCATTACCAAACATAGAAACCTTCCCTAAGCCCTTCCCAACCATTGATGCCAATGTAAGTGAACAATTACTTGGCATTCCTACTTGTCCAAGACTAGTATCACCAATTACCCAAAGAATCCATTATTTCTGAAGACAAATGTAACACGTAGTTGATTTCCATTGAAAAACTATGGGAATGGTATCTAGCTCAGAATAAGCACCAAGAAGCAAACCTCCACAGTCTTTGATGAGTTGTTACAAGCTGCACTTCGAATTAAAAGCCAAGCTACAACAGAGGCCATATTTGATTGAACAGGTGAGCTCTGGCCATGGAAATAATAAATTCACTTCTAATGAGGCAAATGACTTGGAAATTGCTAAGAAGCAGCACAGTCTATATAAAGACAATGGACAGGAGGAGTCAGATGAGCAAACTGAAGATTCCAAAGACAAAATAGAGATTCTAGAAGATGATAAAGAGCCTGAACTCGAATTTGAGTGATGATGCTATCCAAGTGGTTCCTCATGTCATATTTATCCTCCATAATGAGTTAGTTCATCAAGACTACATTGGACATAGTTTTCTAAATCCAGCCTTTCTTCATTGAAAAGCCTTGGAGTAAATTTGAAATGGCTGCCTCACCAAGTTGCATGTTGATTTATTTTTTTCTAAACCTCATGGATGATTTTCATTTTTTCTGGGAGGAGGAATAATGCAGAAAGGGCATACAGGAATCATCAACATTACGAATTAACCATATTATTGGATTCTTTACTATAACTTTTGAATATTTTATATTAAATTGTATTCAAGTGATATCATAGTAGGGTATTTACATCATGATTATTTGATACCTAGGATTAAAAACAAGTTGAGTTAGATTAGTAGACTATTTATATTTCAATTGTAATTTGCATTAATTGGGAGGTTAATGAAATGTGCATTAATTGGGAGGTTAATGAAATTTGGTATCGGGTATCAGGTGTGTCTAGTAGATGTTATGATTTGCTTCTACAATAAGGGCTTCTGGGTTTTATATTATTAAGAGAAAACAATGCGGTGAAGAGGTTAAATATTTGGATTACAATTTCACATAGGTGCGGAATCCTTTACCTATCCACAAAAAGGACTCCTACACAAACAATATAGGGCATGTATGATCCTATAAGAAACAGCTCTAGATATAGAGAAATATAAACTTTTTTCTCTTAATAGGAATAATGGAGAAAGGGAAGTTGGTAGGGATTGAACCCATGTCATAGTCCCAAATGAGCAAGAGGTGAAACACACCTCAATTTTCATGATATATAAACATATACCCGATAAATATGGATTAGTGGCACTTCAAGATATATCCATACGCCAACCATCAATTAGTTAATGACTTAAAAGAAATATAAATCACAAAGTTCCCCCCCCACAGCCATGCAAGAAAAGCATACTTAAAAAGACTAGCCCAACTCACGAGGCTCCACATTGTAGGGATTTGGGAGGGTTAGATGTACACAATCTTACTATTAGATAAAAAGGTTTCCGTGGATTGAGCATGTGACCTACAGGTCACAATAGAACAATCATAATGTTTCACCAAGACTGACCCTCATCAAGAAGCAAGTTCAAGAACACATTTTTATCTATCAAACAAAAGTTTGTCATACAAATCTGCTCGCCCAGCCCGATCTTGCTTGTCTGCCTTTGCAAAGACATTCAAGGCAAATCCTTCCAGGTGCAAGTGGTCATCAGGCCCCAACTTCAAAGACAACTTATCCTGTAAAATTCTGATATCAGTGAACACCACTCAACTAGGATGAAAGAGGCATATAAATTTCTGAGTTACAATATAACAAATACAGGTGTCGCATTTGTAAGATCAACAGTAAATACATCAGAAATGTACGGATTAAACAGCAGCACTGTGCTACAAATTATAATTGACCTCACAGAAATTTCACTGTGGATTTTCTCTACCAAAACATGTCAAGCCAAAAAATAATAAAAACTCTGATATCCCCCCCCCCCAAATAAAAATATGATGGCAGAAAAGAAAAAAACACCATTTTTATCAGAAGTATACATTAGCTTTCAGTTAGACGCACCCAGAGTGAAGGATCCCACTCTTACGTGCCTAAGTATATATTTAGTAGAATTTTAACAAGAGGTTACACCAACGGCATTATATATTTAGTATAACAATTGAAAAAGACAATGTAATAGAAGGCTTTTAAGCCCGCATGAACAATTTCTTCATCCAAGTTTTAATCAATCTGCAGATTGAAGCCGCTTTGCACTGAAAATGTGGGAACACCTCTAGCTTTAGAGGCACCCCACACCACATCAGAGATAGGAGGACCACCCTAATGGATTCTTCCTTGGCAGATCAATAATGCCCCCAGAATTCCACCATTCCAAAGCCTTGGTGACTTCCTCAAGCATAAACTGTTTCATCTTTTATAAAATGAATGGCATCATGCATTTAAAGCAGGGGCCAAGGCACATAACTCAAAAAGCAACATGGAAATGCAACATAAGGTGATTGGCTTTTGGAGGATTAGTGGAGCCAGAACGTGAAAAAGAAATAGATTAGATATAAATAATGAAAAAATATATTTGATATTTTTTCCCCTAAAAAAGCACCAAGGAACCGGGGGCCCTCCACTTAGGGGAAGGGAGCCTCCTCTAAATGATAACTGTCCTTTTGAAAATGAGTAGTATCATTAACTTTATTTTAAATAAAATAAATTATGAGAAATCCTTTTAAATGAAACTAATCATAACTATTGGAGAAAAAAAAATCCGGTTATAATTTGAAAAATGAGGCTCTCCTACTCTCTAAGCAAGAGGAGAGCCCCAAAATCAGAAACACCAATCAACAAGCACTGTTCAATACCTCCACTCTAGATTAGCATAATAAGGATTTTTGTTCCAAGCTACAGTTCAAACAGTGGAACTTTAAAGGCAAGTAATTATGCTTCCACCGACCAGCACCAAGAGTTTCAAGTCTTCGGCCTGGACCAAGGGCAATCCTTAGGAGCCCACACCAATGCATTTTTTCTCAACTTGCTCCAATCACCCATAAAGGGTATCGACCAATGGATCCAATCCTCATCTTTACAATAGTGGCCAGTTCTATTAGGAACAGGTTTCTACCCACCACATACACAATCAACCACAACCAAAGCAATTAATCCTCAAGTTATTAATTGTTACCAGCAAAAAATGATCCAATCTCCACATCTTAGTTGCAAGTGAGCTAGCATGACACTGCTGACGTAGAAGAAGAATAACTTCACATCTGGCATATTATCTTGGAAAGCTTGTCACATCAAAGAACCATCAACAACATGGATACTCAATGAGAAATACTGCAATTGCGCCTCAAGACCTTGCAACTTATAGCTGCAAGCAATTTCGCATTTGCTTCTCTTCATCCAATCAAACCCAATTAGTCAACATTTTACATGAAATCAACATGTTGGTTAAGCATAGTCACACACTTCCAGATGCTTTTGGAAATGTACCTTCCACAAACCATCTCAGAGGTTTTGCATTACGCTTCAAAATTCTAGTGCTATCTAACAACAACAATGACAGGGCAGAAACTGGGCCCTAATTGCAATTAGAGGTAGAATTTGAAGAATATGAGCTTTGGATTCTCTCTGAGCTCCTTAAATAGTTACTCTGGCATTCTTTTCTACTGCTAGTTGTCTTAATCCATTCACTTAGAGACTGGATCACTCTCTTCTCTGAAACCATTCTCCGAATTCAATGTGTAAGCAGCGGTGTGCTAAAATAAAAGCAAGAAAAGATCCATTTAGGCATTTTGATGAATATGCTATCCTAGAAGTTATTCTTGTGGACTAAAAAGAAAACAAGAGAAGAAATTTGGCAGTTATCTATTTCAAATGGCTGAATCTTCCCTCAAAAATTTGGCACTCAAACTTCCCAATCATCACATAAGCTTCCAGAAACAAGAAAGTGGAACATATGCTGCCATTTCTTGATTAAGTAGCTATTCACTAAATTGATTGCTTCAACAAAAAAAAAAATGGGGGGCCTGCTTGGCATGGGGGAAGAATTGAAGCAGCATATATGGCTACAAGCGTACAACTGACAAAAGCATCCTACATATGACTGACAATGATTATAGGGGAAGAGAAAACTCTAAAGAACTATCCCAATCCAACACATAGTGCTCCAAAAACAAGGATTTTACCTTCCAAGTACACAGTTCACATATAAAAACAAATTGTGTTCCTTAATGTAGTTCTTCTGAAGGAAAAACCCAGAAGTTCCACATCCCTGGATTTCTGACAATTTTACACCATACTTAAATCTCATGGGCTTCTGCACACTAGGCTTTACTGCTAAGTAGCAAACTATCAACATCTAAGGATACCAAATCCTTCACTCAATCTCCCTGTACTCCAATGGCAGTGAAAACTCTCTCTTTCAATAATGCTGCGGTTATATCTCAGAAAATTCTCTAAGGCTATGAGAAAATCTCTAGTCCCAGCAAAACCCAGTTGTAAAATGGGCAATGCTCGTACAGAGAATACCTAGTTGTTAACATGGAGACGGTAAAATTTTCCATTCAATAATTAATACAGTAACATATTTCAACATTACCACTAAATCACCATCACCACTTCCATTGCCTCCTCCCGACCTTGGCACACCACACCCTGCTGCTAACACTCTGAAAGCCCCATCATCCTTGCTATCCTACAAAACCACCATCAGATTGTGCACAGGTTGTGGTTCTCACCCGGCCAGACAGCAATAACCTCTAGCCTTAAATTCGCACTAAGTGAGTTCTTTTATGTAAATCCAATTCCTCCACTTAACTCAATTTAATGTAATATTATATGAGAGTCCAACCAATTTCATATCCTTTTTATTACTCCACTCCAAATTTCAAAGCATGCATCCCCCATCCTTCTTACCTCCAAACTCAACCAAATCACCCTTTCTCACAGGCGATTTATTTGGATTATGTAGTGTCAGCACAACATTTATCATCTTTCCTCATTTTTTGCTCCTATAAGTATGACTTCTACATAGTTATGGATGCAATCATTATTATCTATATTTTAGAGTGACTTCACTCATCCATCCTTGTAAATTCATCTCCATTATATTTATTTTTAACATTTTTACTAATTCAATGTTATAATTCATAAAGTATGTAGTAATGGTTGTCTTATACAATGTTTCCTTCAGATTTAGAGGTATCTTTAACTCATAAGCACAACCGATACATTTCTCCATTTTCACCTGTAAAATTAATCTTATGTGTAACATCTCTTAGATTCTAGAGCCTCACCTAACCCAACCACAATAAAAATCCGCCAGCGCAATACAATATCAAATTATGAATTTTTTCCTTTACCATACAGCTGTGCAGATGAATTAACTAACTGAAAGTATTGGACCTTCTCAAGCTGATTCATCAGAGAAATAAGGAGAGAATTGGTGGTCTTCGTGCGCTCGCTCTGAGGTATCTTCAACCCTCGTTCCATCGCGTACAATCTACCTGTCAGATTCTCATATCAAACAGAAAGAGTAAAAACGATTATCAAAATACTTTCAGAGTTCGTAATTAATGAGGATTTCGATGGTAGGTTTTCACACGGAAAGAAAAGGGACTTACAATAGTAAGCGACGAGGGGTTCGTGTTTTTGCAACTCATCGGCGCGTTGGAGATATGGAAGTAGGAGCTTCGCTGGTTCGTTCTCGCTCGCCATGGCTGCTCTCTGAGGTTCCGACAATCGGAAGCAGGTAGGAGAGACTTGCCAACTGCGAAAATAGACGCTTGTTTCCGAAGGATTCAGGAACTCGGACTCACAATACGGTGCCGTTTCACTCAACAATTTCAGACTCCTTACAATTTTTCCTTTTTATTTGTTTTAATATCGCCAATAAATCAACTTTTAATATCTTGTATGAACGAATTCTCCTCTTATGGGTACACCACTAATGAGCTGACCCAAATAGAAGACAACGAAAGCCTAAGAAGAACGGCCAACGATCTTACGGCCCACTTAAGAAGGCGGGCCTAAAAACTGGAAAGTCCAAAACCAAGACGGTCAACGCGGGCGTTGACCGTCTTGGCGGCCAACTTGCTCGCAGGCGGTCAACTCGATGTTGACCGTCGTGCGA
>JAOVVI020013620.1:0-11788 GCA_028571085.2 Nepenthes alata | reverse complement strand
TTGACAACACCAAGGTGGTCTCCCTTGGATTCAAGCCAAGCAACAACTGCCAGTAGTGCATCGACCACCCCATGTGCTGGGATGTGCAGATTTCAGAGCATGCCCATGCGCAGCTTGCCCGGCTGTGTGTGAATCCCACTCGCCTTGCAGCAAAGGCTTTTCTGACCCTTCAATTCTGTTTTGCCTTTCTGATCTGCCATTTCGATGGTTTGAATGTGTTTTCAACTCTTATTTCTCTCCTAAGTTATTGTTATGCATTTAAACTCTAATTGAGGATTCTTAACCATGTGTCACTTTATATTTAACAATTATTAACGGTTGTCAGTTACTGCACACAGTGATTTCATGAGCTCACCCATAAGCTTAAAAAGCTTCCCTTCCTTCATTGTTCTGTTTAATAATGTTTGGGTGTTTATATGCAGTTATGCCAACCAGTCTGACCTCTTGTAGATACTGCAGCTATTATTAGAATGGAAACGTCAATTATTGTTCCCAATTTTTTGGGTACTGGAACAACCACAACGACCAAACTCAATACCGCAGTTATTCTCACTGGGCAAACAATGTGAAGGCATGGTTTCACAATTAATGTTTGGAAGACCATCTCTCCAAAACTACCTAACAGGTTGTCCCCTGCAAAAGTAAATTGAGGAAGCATGTTGATACTCAAATGTTGACCTTGTTGATAATTAATTGCACGATTTTTTGAACATGTCAGTCTGGTATATGCATGATCCGCAGCAAAGGACATTAATACCGATTTTGCCACTCACATATATGATGTGCCTTTCCTTCTGGGCATGAAACTGTTCAGGCCCAAATTCATTGCTACCCCACACTCCCTACTCTTCATGAGGCCTTCACTCAGGTTGTGTGCTAGCACTCATTCTAGTATCACATAGCCATCTGTTGAATGGTAATCCCTCCCTTTCTTTTTGCAGCAAGGCATGCCATGTTCATGATACTTGTTGGCCACTTCATGGTCGGCCACCATGTTTAGCCAACACTACTTAGATTGCTATTATAGAAATCACTTTCCCCATTAACGTTTCTCTCAACAAATGCTTCCCGTTTCCAAAGAGTATATTAAATTCCTACAGTTTCAGGTTGCAGAATAAGCTACTCAGTCAATCATGCCATCCATTGTCTCATTAGTCAAATATAGTTGTCTAAGGCCATAGCTAATCGGGTTCGTGGGTGATTGATGCTGGCCCCACTCCACCAATCACTTCTGATGTCACTTTGTTTACCAATATTCGTTAATACGGTTCCTTACCCAATGTAATGCTTGTAGATGTCCCTTCTACCTCTATACGCATTACATTCTTTGTCCTGCTCCTTTATCTCCTAAGAGAGTGTTCTATATCACATAAAGTTTCATTTAATCTATCGTTTGATAATAAATTAACCAAATTTATTGACTGCTTAATAAGCTTTTCTCCTATGTGATTGTTTAAAGGATGTGCAAGACAACTTGTTCCGAGTTAGAATTCAAGGACTTGCCATTTGGACATGGATGTCTTTACAACCTATATTGCTCACCCACACTAAAGCAAACACACACTAACCTTACTTATCCCTTCCTACCTGTACTAATCCAAACCTTACCTTCTTTCTCGAGCAATAGCAAGAGCAATCCGCAAAGCAACCGGTTAAAGCATGGCAAGATGGTTTCGAGTCTTAGTCGTTTTTTACATCTTATAGCAGTCCATCAATTGGGAAAGCATAGTTGTAGTCCTTTTGTAAGTACAGTCAATAAACTAGTGCCATTCATGTTAGTTCATTTTGATGTCTTGGATCCTAGTTGTGTGATGTCCCAGTCTAGGTGTCCTTATTTTATTACCATCATCAATTATTACTCTCAAGTAATGTCTCTTTAATAAAAGATTGTTCCAGATTGTTTTCAATTTTACTTTCTTCCTGTTCACATTTATGCACTAAAAACGCAAAAAAAAAAAAAATGTTATTCATTTGCTTATGTCTTAATGGGAATTATTACACCAGTCTTCTTGCTCTCACATTCCAAAACAAAATGGAGTTGGTGAGCTGAAGAATTGTTATCTCATAGAGACTTCCCATACATTACTGCTTCATTTGAATGTCCCTTTACAATTGTAGGATGATGAGTCCTTACTACCTATTATCTAATCAACTGCAGCTTGCATCTTCCTTTACCATTCATGCAGGTATGGCCATCATTATAAGGGATATTGGTGTCATTATCCTCAAATGTGCAAATGTTTGATCTGTGCATATGTTACCTTTTTTAACACTGGCCTGTATTTTTCTTAATCTTCCCTTTCTCATTTTGTGTCCAAGTACTTCTTCCAATACCTCCTTTAACTCCTTTGTCTCTTCCGATCTCATCTTTCCATCAATGGTTCCCCGATTGGATAAACTAGATTTTGCATGCATATATGTGATGCCCTCATCCATATGGCATGCCTGAACCAATTGTTTTGCCTCTTCAAATCCCACTAATAGTACACTTTGCATCTGATTTCAATCTTCCCAACACGCAACATAAAGGTAATTGCTATTATAAATCTTCTCACCCATCTCTAATGTCGCTTCTCATAATTCATTTCGTCCACCTATTGTTCTTAATGCTTCTTTGTCAAATGTCTTTGTGCCCAGTTGTGTTAGCAAAGCCCTTGTCCATCTTGGTTTTTCGTATATTTTTGGCATTCACTTCTATGTATGGTTGTCCTTTATATCAATTACACAAAAATGCTTCATTGAATGGTGATTTACAAGAAGTTTATATAGAACAACCACCTGGTTTGTTACCCAGGAGGTCTGGAAAAGCTTGGTATTAAGAGGTCTATGCAGGGCTTGAAACAATCTCCTGAGCAGATCATGGAAGTCACAATTTGGGTTGTGGCAGTGTGATGCTAATTGTTCTGTCTTTTATCAGCATTCTTGCATTGGGAAAAGTCTATTGATGATTTTCATGATGATATAATCATCTCTACAGATGATTTGAAAGGTATAGGAGTTGAAGTTGTTTTTGCAACAACAATTTCAGACTAAAGACTTGGGGCATTTAAGGTTCTTTGAGAATAAAGTTGCAAGATCTAAACAGGAGGTTTTTGTTTATTAATGTAACTATCCACTTGACACTGTGAGTAGAGAAAGTGTATTAGATGGGCTCTCAACCAACCTACTCACTGATAGATCCTAATGTCAAACTTTTACCAAATGCGGGAAACCTGATACCATATCCAAGACAATGTTGGTGATTAGTTAGAAAGCTTTACTATCTCATGGTAATACATATTTTATCTTCTGAATCCTGATACATCAAAGGAGCTCATGGCAGGGGTTCACTATATAGTCAAAACAAATAGAGGACATAGAAATGTTGCTCGTAATTCAGATGTCGATTAGCCAGAATCATCAGCTGACTGTCGGTCTACATTAGGGTATCTGTGCTTGTAGGTGGAAACAGTGTCTTAAAAAGCAAGAAACAAGATGTAGCACACTTTGGTGTAAAATCTGAGTAGCTCTATGGCATTGTCTACGTGTGATTCAATGTGAATAAAAGGATTACTCAAATAGCTTGGAGTAGATTGCTCTTCACCAATAAAATTACCATTTGACAGTTAAGTTGCTTTATAAATTGCATCAAATCTTGCATTTAATGAGGGAACTAAGCATATCGAGGTCAATTGCCATTTTTTATAAGAGGACCTGCAGAGAAAATTGAAACTTTCTATGTCAATTTGAGTGATCAACTAACTAATTTACTAACCAAATCCTTGAGAGGTGCCCAGTTTAAATACATCTCTAAGAAGCTAAGCACATAAGACATATATGCACCAGCTTGAGGGGGAGGTGTTATACTGAGGATATAAAGCTGAGTACGAATGTAATTGTACAACTATAAGTACGTGTTGCGATCATTAGAGTACTAAGCCTGTTTTCTCCCAACTCTCTTTCTCCATTTTCTGTCTCTACTCTCTTTCAGCAATAAACAAGTATACATAATCTCTAGATATAAACTTCTGATGACCTAGTATTGAAGTCTTGCCAGAGGGCTGTCCAATTATGAAATCCAAGATACTGTGATGTTGGTATTTAACCCAAAATGGAAGCTAACCAAACTAAAAAGTCTATCAGCATACTAGCTACAACAGCTTTCAACTAGCACACAAGCCAAGACATCATTACAATATTGACTGAGTCTTCCAGGTAGCTTTCCAGCCAAGGCACATGAAACAAAACACCCACGGAAATGCAATATATTTTTAATATCATAAGTCATATTGCTTTTTTTTTAATTCTTTATGAAGAAGGGAAGATCAAAGAGAGATCTTCTAGAATAGACAGTACTTCCAAAGTTGGCAGACAAACTAATGGCCATCATGGTTAGCCATTGTGTTAATATGACAAAGACAAGTAACATCAGTAGACAAAAAGAGCATGTGTATCTGCCAGAGGAAAACTGCATGTTTGAAGCAAACTTCTCTTTCTTTCATTTCAGGGGGTAGGGCAAGGGGTTATTATGTGAATGTATTCACATGAAACTTACAGAATAACAGAACATTAAAATATCTGGTAGTGGTAAGAAATCAACACTCACAATAACGAATGAACAATTATATGCAAAAGGCCTACGGAGACAGAGAAAAACAACTGGTGATAAAGAAGTACCACGTTGATCAAATGTTTCTGGTACTACAAGAACAGCAGAATACATGATTCTTTCAGTCACATGGATATGCAGCTTCTCTATCAAAATCCAATCCCAAATAGCATGCATGTCTTCAAGTACCTGAGAGAGAGAGAGAGATGTGACTACAAATCATGCAAGGGCTTTCTTTTAAGAAAACACTTCAGGTTACCCTAGTAAAATGAGCTGTGGCCAAACATAAGTGTTAGGTCGGTCTTTAGTGTTGGCAAATTTCATGACATTGAGTTTTACATTGATTCTATTATCTTATTTTATTATATCTCTTGTATTTGAGTGTTTGATAGGTGATTGATAACTATTCCAGCTATTGTGTGTCCTGACACTAGATAGAAGCTAGTTGGCAGCTTAAACTAAATTGATTCTAAAGTATGCCGTGAGCTAGCAGCTTAAGCAGCCTATGTGGTAAAATTTCCAATGGTGAACCACAAGCTATCAAATTGAACGGCCTATGTGTAATGATATTTTTAGAGACAAGTCGTGAGTAAATCGCAAGATGTTTACTCAATCGGGATGCAGTTGGTGCCAACTTTCCAACACTTGAAACTACTTTGCCAAGAAATTTCTTTGTTAATTTTAGAAGGAGAAAACCTCCCTTAACTTTACAGTGTGCACAAGATCTGAATTAAAGAAAAGTAAGCCTTCTTTTGAGTGACAAGTGAACAACCGTGGGATTCTTAAGAATCACCTATTTCTAGAGAAAATTCTTCACTGTTTGAGAAGAGATCCTTGTTAATTTGAAATCTCTTATCTGTTCTGATTTTGTACCTTATATTTGTTGACTACAAACTATAGAGGTCCAGTCATGCTTAGATTTGAGGTTTGAGGCACAGTTTGGCTAAAAGACTTCGATCAACCAAAGATTTACTCGGAGAGACTAGAAGAGGTCTAGGTAACTGCAAATTTACAAATCTAAAAAAGGTCTTAAATAGTCATGTATTCCTAGTTTGTCAGCTAGAAAGTCTAGCACATCTTTTCATTAGTCTATAAGTCAACACTTCTTATGTAGTAAATTTTCAGTTGGCGACTCAAAACCCGAAAGGTTTTTCACTATGAACAAGTTGTTCAAAAGTTTCCCTTCATCACAAATATTGTGTTATTTCTATTTATATATTTTACTTTTCGTCTTAAACACGTAAATGATGATGATTTATATTTATACATCTAGATACGTAATTTTTTTATATATATTGAAATTGCAAATTTTTATGTTGCACTTACGCAAAGAAACACCTATTCATCCTCTCTAGATATTCATGAGTCTAAACATCACTTTCTCAATAAAGTTGTCTCATTGTGACTTGGGTGTCACAAGTTCAAACCATATACACAACTTGCCTACAATGCAAAGACAGGGCTGCATAAATCTAACCCTCCCCCAAAGCCTAGAATGTAGAAAGCCTCATGCATTGTGCTACCTCTATTTTCGATTTAGACTAATTTGTTAGGGATCCACTTCATCGTAGTACATTCAACACTAGTGGCATTCCTGACAACCAAGAAGCAAGAACATGATTTTTTCCACACAAGCTTTGATCACAATGTCACACCTGACTATTGATAAACTAAAGATGATACTGTGCATTTTCATGTTGATAATAAAACCATGACTGGGAAGATCATCTGAATATTTACATGCAGAAGGCAGCGCATAAAGGAGAAGACATGACCTGCTGAGTAGGATAATGCTGAGAAACATTGAAATGACCTCTACGAATTGGCCGCCTTAAGCAATATGGCTCAGTGGGCGATATTTTAAGTGCTTCTTCACCACAAATAAACTCTCTGTATTTCCTTTCACCATGAGTGTTGATCTCCTTGCGTTCACTAACCTTGTGCTGGTTAGAGGACTCCTGACTTGCAGAATTATTTCCTGAACCTTCTGTTTTATAAGCAATCAAGAATAGTAATTGGAGAGCTCAAAATAGCCACTCATGATATCCTAAAAACTACTGTGACTATGATGATGTGTGTAGATGGCCAACCCACAACGGATAAATAGAAAAGAATATAGCACTTCTTAGTAAAATTAAAAAGTAGATGACACGGTAATAGAGTGACAACACAATGGCTATGACCTGGCAATCCCATGATCACTTATGGTTTTTTTTTCCCTCCTCTCAAGTGCACTAAATGCAATTAGAATGTTGATGAGCTTAATTCTGATGTCTCAGAGAACCAAGTGGTGATTAGGAACATTAAACAAAAACAAATTTATCAGGTCAAATAAGGTGCTTAGAAAAATCCTAGCCTAACTTAGACGACCTCAATTGATGCATCATAGTAAAGTATAGCAATTATAATTATGCCATAGTTCATTATACAGGCCAAACATTTGTACCCTCAGACCACATGCAGAATTTCTTCCTTTCAAATTGCATGAACTGCCTGTCAAGAACCATCATTACCGAGTTTCTAGAATTAACCTAAACCTAGAGTGAAAAAAAAAATTTTAACTTTTTTTTATCATTTCATGTGTCACATCACATCAAACCATATATAAGCACATACAACTAGGTAAAATGGCACATTCATTTGCAAACATTTTTCCCAATAAGTTTATTCATGCACTTTTAAAAGGTAGAGTTTTTGGCAAAATGCACGTTTTCATGGTAATCTTTTGCAACTTTAGGAAAGCTAGGATGGAATATTAGGCCCTTTGGTCCACTTCAGCATTTTCTTTATCCTAATATGACCTCACAGATCATTGGATAACCAACTTGGCTGACAATATCAAGGTACAAAAAATAAATTTGCAGGAAAAAAAGTTCAAAATAAATTTGCAAAATTTTGCAAAAGTACACAATAAATTTACTATAATACCCGATATAATCACAGCATAATGCTTGGAAGGGTATTGAGTCCCTTTTGTCCCCTTTAGCATTTTTTTCTTCTGATATAATCTTATTTTAAGTTGGATAATACTTAATTTGGCCAAACCATGTCAAATTTGAAAATTTTGAGGTATATGAATAAATTAGATATGAAAAGAATAAATTTGCAGAATTTGCAAAATTACACACAAGAAATTACTATATTACACATAAGACTGTAGGATCTTCATAAAAAATAATGATGATTGAAAAGTTGCCACATCAAAAGTAATGCAGTTGGAAATAGACTTAAGACAATTCCAAATATAAAAGCATTAATGATTTCAACTTCTTTAGAAGGGGGGAAGATGTAATTCTATCCTAATTTGCAAATTTACTTCAACAAATTTACTATATTACTCATATTTATGTACAATCTCATCATAGCAAAATATTTCCTCCAAAAATCACATCCCAAATTCCTCAACTATAATATAAATCCAGTATCATACTTACACAGTCCCTGGTACTAACCTCAGTCTAGAGTAAAATTAATTAGTAGCTTTTTTTTTCTTATGGCAAGTAGTGTTGGAAGGTAGGTAAGAACTAACATGGTTTTGCAAGCACTAACATGATATGTGCAAAAGATCCGTAAGTACTTTCTCTAAAATGCTTCAAAGATGCACTAATACATGTTTCTCATGTTTAAACTGCTGTAGAGAAACTACTTTTGAAGATCCCAGGGAGACATATGTACCAGCATATGAAGTCAGACAAACAAGATAGAAATAGTAACAGCAAATCAGATGCGTTGAAAAGTAAAATATTACCCAAGGCTGAAGATGATTTGAGAGTCTTCTCAAATACATCAGTCCAAGCGAATGCTGGATCCTTCTTTCCACTCTGTGCACTGGATCCATCAATCCGTGCCATCTGCAAATTTTTGCAGCAATTAGATAAGAAGATTAATGAGATTAGCGCTGATGGACTTCAAGTAAGACAAAGTGATCATGAGACAATGGTCAAGAAGAAGTCACATAAGAGAAGCAAGAAAACAAAAAAAGATTAAAAATAAGTGTCTTACAATCAGTAAAGAAATGCCTCAAAAGGCTCACAAAGCAAAGGCCAAAAGGGAAATTGAGAAGACAATTCTATCCCCACGTAAAGGTCAAGGGTCAATTATGGCAAGTACTTTCATTAAAGGAAAGGAGAATATACTACAAGGGAGAAAGAATGAGAATATTAAAGTCGTTGAAAGCAAAGGACACAATCACATTGAAGCCCTTGTCACATTAAGACCAATCAAACAGTCTAAACTCTATTTTGAGCCCTGATCTCAAAGTTCTCCAACAAAGAGAGAACCTTTTACCTTGACAAAGCAAACCATCAGGCAACAGGAAAATAGCTTCACCAAAAATTTGCTTATGTGAAAACTCAAAGCTATGTTTTTCCTGATTTCATGAAAACCCCCATGGTGACTCCTGCTTTTGACCGTAAACGACGGAGTCGTCAAATTTTTTAAAGATTAGCATCCTAAATATATATCTTCTGTGCAAGCATCACTATCCTATTAACCAACAATCACAATAGTATAGGAAAGGGGGATAGCACATCAATTACCTCTGGAAGCCTTACAGTGACCCAGCATCCAGATAACATCAGAGGATCAGACAAAGCAATTCAAGCATTACTCAATAGCAAAGACCTAATGAACAGAGAGAAAAACAATTCACCTGACTTAATACAGCACAAGGTGACAACTTGATATGACATAACTCCAAACTGACCCAACCTGCTTGATTACCACCAAATTTTAAGGTTTTCAATATAAAAGGCTTATATACCCTTTATATCAGTTACTAAACAAAATACATATACCTCTGCCCACTTTAAATTTTATTTCTTCATATGACCCACCTCTACTGTTATTAATTTCTCATAGTAAGGAGTGATGAGGTTTAGATCAAATGGATTAAAGGCGCTTAGCAAGGATTTCAAGCTAAGGTCAACCTGCCTCAAATGACTACTAATTACCAAACAGGTCTCACCCCACAATTGAATATTCAAAAGATAAGAAGTATGTGTCCACACCACATCCCACACGAATGCCAATGTTTCTTAATCCATAAGAACTGATTGGAAACAGCAGAGATAACAAACATTGGCCGAACTAAATTGGGTAACTGAACTTGCTTAAGGATCATCAAACATCCGAATTCGGTAATTAACACAACAAACAAAATTCCATGGGGAAATAAACAAATAAAGAGAAGTCAAAGAACTTCAAAAGGCAAAAATAGAAAGAAATCACTCTCCAAACTATCATTTTTGTTAGGTTGAGTCAGGACAACTCTGGTCTCAAGAGTGGAGACACTTGACAAGGTTTGATTGCCTCTATTTCCTTATATTTATCTCTTTAAGTTAACAATATTAATATTGTTATAGTCATAACCAAAAATAATAGTAAATAATGGCTGAAAGGTTTCATCAAATAGATTTCAAAAGACAAAAGAAAAACCTAATAACTTTCTTCCCCTTCAACACTAGCTTGCAATAGCATGTAGCAAGGTAGAAAGCCATAACTGTTATTGATAATTTTGAAAAATATAAGGGGGAAAAAAGTAAAATAAAGTCAACCATAGTAGTTTTTTTGGTAAAAAGCAGATAATACACATCATTAACCAAGAAGAAACAGCTAATGAATCCATAGGAAACAGCTTGAACTAGAAACAATAGGAAAAGGGCTATGAATTAGTGAGAGAGATCCTATTGCATCAAAAATTGGTGAGAAAGGAAAAGAATGGAAGAAGGGGAGATAGGGAAAGACCAGGAAAACAAGTTAATGTGACATGAGATATAAAAGGAGCATGGTAGGGGGTAGTGCATGTTAGCAGGTGTAAAATCAATGCATCTAAATTTCATAAATGTCTAAAAACTTGATAAATAATGATATTGAGACGACAAGCAACAAATTAAGTACTCCATAATGGACAGAGACAGGAATGGAGTAAACATAGTGTCGATACGGAGTTGAAACAGAGCAGTGAGTGTGGAAATAATTCAGGATATATTATAGCCATTTAAGATAATACTGCTAGAAAAAAATACTCAACACCATCTGTGTCTAAGCGTATGCACTCTTAGTGGGATTAGGAGAATAGTTGAAAGGGGAATTTGGGAGGAGTTGGTTATGGTGATTCAACCACTTCCACACAGGGATATGGTTTCTATGAAGGAGATCTAAATAGTCATCTTGAAAAGAATACAAATGGGTACACGAGTGTTCATGGAGGTTACATTTGAGAAAGGAAATGATAAAAGGACTTCATGGATTTTGTTCTAGGTTATGATCTCATAATAGCTAAGACATTCTTCAAGAAAGAGGCGGATCATTTAATCAAGTTTAATATGGCTCATTTAAGACTCATATTGACTGTATCATGAGAGGAAAAAAGATTATTTTATTATAAGGCTGTAAGATCATTCCCGGGAGAAAGTTTGACCAATGACCACACAACATCGCTTGTTATTACTTTTTGAATATGCATCTCGAGAAATAGAATAAGAAAAGAAGACGGTATAATTTCTTAATAATCAACTTGTGAAATTTAAAGGGAGAGAAGCAACCTATCTCAATAGAAGATGTTAAAGAAGTTTCTATGGGAATAATAGCAAGATGTAGGAGGATACTATGGCTAATGCAATCCGAAGAGCAGACAATAATGTTTTATTAGGAGTCAAATAGCAATGTCTCATGCCAACAGGAAGCTTGGTGGTTGTACAAAGAGGTCCCAAAGAGAGTTAAAATGAGAAATATTGTTACAACTTGCAAGGCTATGTACATAGATAGAAACAATGAGAACTTGTTGAGGTGTATGTATATATGTATGTATGTATATATACACTATATAGACATCTACATAAGATGTACGTAAGCATTGCATATATATTTTCATGTTGAACCATACTAGAAGTGTATATTTATATATTCCTCATCATTACATGTACCTCTAATCATTACATGTTCCCAAGATATTATTCTACATCTTTTTATGTTGTCTATTGTAATTTGTAAACCCTTGCCTGCGAGCTACAAAAAATTTAAACCTCTAACATTGTAAAGCACTTCCTAGTCTCCTCTATGGTTTAATTAAACTTTCCACAAACGCAGCTCGGCCACCCTTATAATTGTTTTTTTCCTAACATACATTTTAGGCCACATAATTATAACTAGCAAACAAAATGGTTCTTTCTTCTCCAACTTGTTTCTTTTGACTTTTCT
>JAOVVI020013619.1:0-11788 GCA_028571085.2 Nepenthes alata | reverse complement strand
GTCATTGTTAAAAATATTATTATTATTGTTAATAATATTATTATTGTTGTCAAAAATATTATTATTGTTGTTGTTAAAAATATTGTTATTGTTATTAAAAATATTATTGTTGTTGTTAAAAATATTTGTTATTGTTAAAAATATTATTATTGAAAATATTGTTGTTAATGTTGAAAATATTATTGTTAAAAATATTATTGTTATGGTTGTTATTATTGTTACTGTTGTTGTTAAAAATATTTTTATTATTATTAAAAATATTGATATTGTTGTTGTTCTTGTTAAAAATATTATTATTATTGTTAAAAATATTATTTTATTGTTGTTAAAAATATTATTGTGGTTGTTACTGTTGTGGTTATTGTTGTTGTTGTTAAAAATGCTATTATTGTATTATTGTTGTTGTTGTTGTTGTTGTTAAAAATATTATTGTTAAAAATTTTGTTGTTATTGTTGTTGTTGTTATTATTATTGTTAAAAATATTATTATTGTTGTTGTTGTTATTATTGCTAAAAATATTATTATTATTATGGTTGTTGTTAAAAATATTATTGTTAAAACTTTTATTGTTATTATTATTGTTGTTGTTATTGTTGTTAAAAATATTATTATTATTGTTGTTGTTGTTAAAAATGTTATTGTTAAAAATATATTATTGTTGTTATTTTTGTTAAAAATATTGTTGTTCAAAATATAATTGTTATTGTTAAAATATTATTGTCATTGTTGTTGTTATTATTGTTAAAAATATTTTTATTGTTAAAAATATTTTTATTGTTAAAAATACTGTTATTGTTAAAAATATTGTTATTATTAAAAATATTATTGTTGTTGTTAAAAATATTGTTATTGTTGTTTAAAATGTTATTATTGTTGTTAAAAATATTCTTGTTTTTAAAAATATTATTGTTGTTATTGTTCTTAAAAATATTATTGTGGTTAAAAATATTATTTTGTTAAAAATATTATTGTTGTTATTGTTAAAAATATTATTATTATTGTTGTTAAAAATATTGTTGCTGTTAAAAATATTGTTATTATTGTTGTTATTAAAAATATTATTATTGTTGTTGTTGTTGTTAAAAATATTATCGTTATTGTTGTTATTGTTGTTGTCGTTGTTAAAAAAGTTATTATTGCTAAAAATATTATTGTTATTGTTGTTAAAAATATTATTGTTGTTATTGCTAAAAATTTTGTTATCATTATTGTTGTTGTTAAAAATATTACTATTGCTGTTAAAAATATTATTGTTGTTGTTGTTGTTGAAAATATTGTTATTAAAAATATTATTGTTGTTGTTGTTATTGTTATTGTTGTTAAAAATATTATTGTTATTGTTAAAAATATTGATATTGTTGTTAAAAATATTGATGTTGTTGTTATTGTTGATGTTGTTGTTATTATTATTATTGTTAAAAATATTATTATTATTGTTAAAAATATTATTATTGTTGTTGTTGTTATTATTGTTAAAAATATTATTATTATCGTTGTTAAAAATATTGTTGTTATTGTTGTTGAAAATGTAATAGTTATTGTTGTTATTAAAAATGTTATTGTTGTTGTTAAAAATATTATTGTTAAAAATATTATTGTTGTTGTTATTTTTGTTGTTGTTATTGTTGTTCTTAAAAATATTATTATTGTTGTTGTTATTGTCATTGTTAAAAATATTATTGTTATTATTATTGTTGTTATTATTGTTAAAAATATTATTATTGTTGTTATTATTAAAAAAATTATTGTTATTGTTAAAAATGCTATTATTGTTGTTGTTAAACGGCCTCTCTCTTAGAACCTGATGCGGCTGCCTTTAAACGGCCCTGCTGTTTTGACTCTGGCATTGAGGACGCAGTTGCTACTGGAAAGGTTGCTGTGTCCTGGTACAAATTTGTGTTCTCCCTTGCTGAAGAATTGCTTGGGCCTCAGGAGTAACATTTTGAGGCTATGATGGAATCTGTAGTAGTTCTGCTGTAGTTTGCTTTCTCGGATGCTGATGAAATGCCTCTGTTCTTGTTGAGAGCGGGACTGATTGTGGTTGCTGGCTTTTTGGGTGTACATGTATTCCTCTTGAGGATGTGTGCTATGGTGGAAATTGAGTGCCGATCTAGTGGCATGATTTTGGGCGCCGCCTTGAAGATTAACATGAGTTGGTAGTGGCAATTGTACGCAGCTGCTGGTTCCCTCTGATGAAGGAATTGCCTTTTATTTATTTAATTTAATTTATTTACTTACCAAAAAAATTTCATAATTTTTTGCCAACACCACGACGCTGATATCGAGACTTCTAAGGTCCAAATACATCGGTCCTTAATCCTATGCATATGAACCCAAAGAGCCCACATAGAGCCAGAGTCTTTTGTAATAATTCGCCAAAGCAACTTGCAAATCAGAGCTTTATTTTGGGCCTGCAAATCTGACACTGTTCACCTTCTCCCGCTTCTTCCCAGACAGGACCTCTCCCCTCTTCGCCGGCGCCCAGGGCGCCGGACGATAGCCCCCCCTCTCGCCTCCCTGTTTCGATCCTCTCTCCCCTAAACCTTGAACCTCCCCATAGCCTATCAGCTCCCGCCTTTCATCGGCCGTCCACCCCTTGGCCTAAAAAATCATCGGTCTCGGCCTCCTCCTCCCTCACCACGTCCTCTTCATCCGAATACTCCCTCCCTCTCCTTTCTTCCGTCAGCGGTCGGAACCTGTTGAGACGTCGTCCCATGCCTGGTCTTGGACCCCTCCGCGCATCCCACTCCATGGACTCCATCCGGCTTGTTTCTCTTGCGCCCGATGCTGTATTGGGCGGTCTCATCCCTCTGCCCTCCTCGAGTGCCTCTTGCGTTCCTGATAAGGATTTTCTTGCTTCGGTGAGGAAGTCCGAGTGTGGGGCGAAATCGATCCTGGTGGGCTCTTCCATTGCTGATGGGGATGTTACCGATGACCCAAAGCTGTCGGATGGTGGCAGAGGGTGTTCGAGCCACTCTGTTTCACTGGCTTCTAAGTCTGGAATCGAATGCAGTTTGGCAGCCGATCAAAAGCCCCGCCTTTCTTCAAGGCTGAACGCTGCGTCCCCCCAATGTGATGGAGTCCCTGGTTCTAATTCAAACAATGGTTCTGGCCATTCAGGAAAAAAGGGCCTCGGTACGCATGGAGCCTCTTGGGCTTCGATAGTGGAAAAGCGGGATGGTGGAGGTAAGCCCACGGTTAAATTCTTCCCACCTACTCCATCCGATCTGGCTAATCAAATTTTGTCCCCCCCTCCCGAAGTAATTCAACAGAGTGAGGATTTGTGGGGATCCACTCTCGTGGGTTATTTCAGCGGTAATCCGGTGCACTTCAATGCGGTTAACAATATTACTAGGAAAATCTGGAGGCGATTCGAGCTACAGCATGTAGCTGGAAATGAATCGGGCTTCTTCTTCTTTCGATTCTCCTCGAACGCAATGCTTGAAAATTGTCTTAAAGGTGGCCCATGGTCTATTGCTGGCCATACTATTTTTCTTAAGAAATGGAAGTCGGGGATGGTATTATCCCGTGATGAACATAAATCTTTTCCAGTTTGGATCACTATGTCTGGGATCCCAGTGGAATATTGGACCCCCTTGGGTCTATGCTAGATTGCGAGTGCTATTGGGAAACCCATTCGACTGGACCCGGTCACGGAAAAGTTAGAGCGTCTGGGATTTGCTAGAGTTTGTGTAGAATTGGGGGCCGAAGCCCCTCGTCCGGATTCGGTGATGATCCGCACATATGAATGTGATGACCATTCGGTTGACAATCTTAGGGAAATTAAGTTTGCTTACATTGATAAGCAAGCGCGTAAGGAGATTCCTAGGAAGAATGGGAGTAAGGGACCTATCATTAAAAAATCCTGGGTCCCTAAGAGCGTGGTCCCAGAAGCCCACCCTCAGGTTTCCCCCAGAAAGACCGATGTCAAACACCTTGGAGGCTCTGATCAGCAGGAAGCGCTATCAGATAATCCTTTCAATGTGCTCCAGGATCCTCTCTGTGATGACCCCTTGGTGTGCGATGTCTACTCCCCGCCGATTTCCCGGGCTGAGGCTTCCATGGACCACTCTAATAATGTCCTCGCTCGCACCAATCCCCCGGATCACCTGCTTGGCTACCCTTCTTTCGGCCCAGCGGAGGAGAGTCACCATGTTGGGATTGAGCCTCTGACGAGGTCATCCCTGACACCAGCTTCGAATAGGCCACAAGTTGGATATGCATGCTCCAATGTTGAGGCCCCGGCCAGCGACTTTCATGTCACGCGCCCACTGATGAATAATGGACAGGTGGATGACTCAGGCCAGCCATTCTTTGAGAACCCACATGATCCTTTGAGCCCCGGCCCTTCTTCGGACGGATATGACTCCGTGGGCCTTGAAATTGAGCCAAAGAACATGAGGCGTAAATCCTCTAAGAAGGCGAGGAAAGTCCAGGGGCCTAAAAAGCAAAACCCCTCTCTGTCGGTTTCAAATGATTAACATTGCATGCTGGAATGTGAGAGGACTCAATGGGATTGTGAAAGCCCATGAAATCCGAAATCTCATCAGGACTCATGATTGTTCCATAATTGGTCTGGTTGAAACTAAAAAAAAAGAAACTAAAGTTGCAGAAAACAACGCGGCCTCTGTTTCTGATAGGATTAATCCTAATTGGATGTGGTCCATGAACTATTCCTCCTCCTCTGTTGGGAGGATCTGGGTGGGTTGGGATCCGACGAAGGTGGATGTTAAAGTTATTTCCAAGGATGACCAGGTCATCCATACTGACGTGTCTTTCCTTGGAGATAATACTCAGTGCCTTCTGTCCTTCGTGTATGGTGCTAACCTTGAAAACCCTAGAAAACTCCTTTGGAAAAGCCTTAGGAGCCATTTGGGCCTCTCTAATGATGTTCCCTGGGCTGTCCTTGGTGACTTCAATGTCATTCGTTTAGCGATTGAGGCCTTGGGAGGATCTTGGCATCATAGAAGTGCCACTGACATTAATGAATGCTTTAGAGATTGTGACCTTGAAGATGTCAGTCATGAAGGCCAATTCTTCACCTGGAACGATGGTCGCGACCCCATTACTCGTATCTTCCGGAAATTAGATAGAGTGGCCGCTAACGGTCCGTGGTTTGATCTTTTTAGAAGATCTAAAGCAGTATTCCCTCCAGCCAGATTATCTGATCACTCCCCATGCATTCTTCTCCCTACTGGCTGGGCTGCCCGTAACCGTGGCTTGTTCCGGTTTAATAATTTTCTCACAAAATCCCCAAATTTCCTTCCTCTGGTCAAGGAAGCTTGGGAGTCTGAAAATGCTGGTACTCCGATGTTTAAGCTGGTGACCTCCCTCAAAAAGGTGAAGTGGGCGCTCAAAAATCTTAACGTTCAAAACGGTGATGTTCATGAAGAGGTTGTTCGTACTCGAAAACGCCTGGAAGAGATCCAATCTATGAACATCCCTCACACAAGAAACTGTGTCATGGAACGACATTGTAAGGCCGCTTATTATTCTGCTATGGCTAAGGAGGCAGAACTCCTTCGCCAAAAAGCCAAGATCAAATGGATCAAAGAGGGCGACCAATGCACAAAATTCTTTTTCAAGACTGTTAGTGGGAACATTAACCGGAATAGGATTATCTCCCTCCTTGATGAGACGGGTAACCCTACTAACGGTACGGAGGAGCTTAATAATCTTATTGAAGGCCATTTCAAAAAAGCTCTGGGATGTGGTCGATCCCATGGGACGGCGGAGGCAAATCGGCTTCGCCCATACATCTTAAACACTGTCCCTGACTCATTAACTGGACCTCTTGTTAGGATGGTTAGTGAGGAGGAAATCCGCTCTGCGATCTTTTCTATTGGTGATGAAAAAGCCCCTGGTCCTGATGGTTTTACATCGAAATTCTTTAAGGACTCTTGGGAGATTACGGGTCCTACTGTTTCTGAAGCAATCCATGACTTCTTTAAGCATGGAAAACTCCTTAAACAGTTAAACACCACTTTGATCAGCCTTATTCCTAAGGTCCAGTCCCCTCGGTCGGTGTCAGACTTCCGCCCGATCTCCTGTTGCAATGTCATTTACAAAGCGATATCTAAAATTCTTGCCAACAGAATCAAGGCCACTCTTCCCTTCCTGGTCGACAGATGCCAAACGGCATTTGTGGAGGGGAGACAGATTAGTGATAATATCCTTTTAGCTCAGGAGCTCCTGCATAAGTATCATCTTGGATCAGACCCTCCCAGGTGTACTATGAAGGTTGATCTTATGAAAGCTTACGACTCTGTCTATTGGGATTTTATCATCAATATTCTGACAATCATGAAGTTTCCCCCACAAATGGTGAATTGGATCAGCCAGTGCATTACTACTCCAATGTATTCACTCAACATCAATGGGGAGGTTGTTGGCTTCTTCAAAGGTGGTAAAGGCCTTCGCCAAGGGGATCCACTTTCTCCCTATTTATTTGTTCTTGTGATGGAAGTTCTGAATGGTATCATTGAGGTCAAGGCACGGCGGGATCAAAAATTTAAATTTCACTGGAAATGCGCTGAATCACAGATTGTAATGCTTGCCTTTGCTGATGACCTCCTTCTCTTCTCCCAGGCTGATCCCCAATCAATCCAGATCCTCAAGGAATGCCTTGATGAATTTCATACTACCTCTGGGCTATCTGCTAACCCTAACAAGAGTGAAATCTTCTTCTGCTCAAAGGACGCATCTCTTCACCAGGACATTGTTGCCATCATGGGATTTAAAGTGGGCAAACTTCCAATAAGATACCTGGGGGTCCCATTGATCACCTCCAGGCTCTTGGTTTCTGATTGTAAATCTCTAACTGACAGAATCACCAAGAGAATCAAATCATGGAAGAGTAGATGGCTCTCCTTCGGTGGGAGGCTCCAACTCATTGCCTCCATCCTCTCGTCTATCCATCTCTATTGGGCCTCTCTTTTTATTCTGCCCAAAACCATTCTTAAAGCAATTGACGGCATTTTGCGGCGTTTCCTTTGGAATGGTTCCTCCGAAGGCAGAGCTAGCGCTAAAGTAGCTTGGCATGACATCTGCTTCCCCAAGTCGGAGGGTGGGTTGGGTATCAAGAACATTTTGGATCAAAATAAGGCTCTCAATTGTAAACTTCTATGGCGCCTCTTGAATAAAGACCCGAATTCGGCTTGGTCCTCTTGGATTTATAAGAACAGAATCAAAGACCGGTGCATCTGGACATTGAAAATCCCGGCATCTGCCCCTTGGAGCTGGCGCAAGATTATGAAACTGAGGCCTTTCATGCGCACCTACTCTGTCAAGGTCATTGGGGATGGTTCCGACACCTTCCTTTGGCACGACAACTGGCACCCCCTTGGTCCCCTGAGTGAGGTGAGTACTGATCGTACTCGGCTTGTTTCGGGTTTGCACCGGGATGTTAAGGTTGACGCTATAATTAGAAATAATGGATGGTCTTGGCCTAACCCTTTTGACACTGAGGTTTCACACCTCGCTATGAATATGCCGAAAAATCCCCCAGATAGTAATCAAAAAGACACATTGAGGTGGATTGGGAATGGCATGGGCAAATTCACGACTAAATCTGCATATCACCTCATCCATCCTCCCAAGCCGAAGGTTAATTGGGCTACTCTGGTGTGGGGTCCATCACATATCCCATCCCACGCCTTTACCCTTTGGCTTGCTATCAAAGGTAGATTGAATACCATGGACCGCCTCCATTATATTCCAAATTTGTCTCCCTGTTGTTCTCTCTGTAACTCTGGAAATGAAGATCTTGGTCATCTGTTCTTTTCTTGCCAATTCTCCAGAGCCTTATGGGATAATATTCGCAGACACTCTGGTATTCAATGGCCTCACCCTGAATGGAATCAAAACATTTCTTGGGCTGCTTCTATCTGGAAAGGGAAGAACCTTCTGGCTGTCTCTAAACGTTTATCTCTGGCCGCCACGGTGTATTTTATTTGGAGGGAGCGTAATAACCGTATATTCCAAAAATCTCCCCCCCAGGACATTTCCCAAATCTTCTCTTCGGTGGTTGATGTTGTGAGACTTAAACTTATGACCATCGAGGTGCCTGACAAGGATATATCCAGGTCGACTCGGAGGCGGTGGGGTTTATAAAAAAAAAAAAAAAAGAGGAAAAGGAGGGGTTGATTTCAGCTGTTGTTGCCCCTTACCTTCTGGCTGTTCGTTGACGGTTATTGTCTTTCATGCGAGGCGTTTTTGCGTTCGATGCGGGTCGGTTCGGTTGGCCCTTTTGGGGGCTGTTTCCCGGTCGTGGCCTCTCTGTTTTGAGCTTTGAATTGGGGAATCTTGTTGCTCGGAGTGCATTGTCCCTTTCCCCAATTCTCTCTCCCATCCAAAAAAAAAAAAATTATTTTTATATACATATATATATATATTTATATATATATATTTTTGTGAGTGGAAAAAAAGAAAGAAAGAAAAAAAAAGGAAGAGAGAAAAAAATAAATAAATAAATAAATAAATAAATATCTATATATATAATAGTGTGTGTTGGTGTCTGCTTTACCTGGCTGGCTGGCTACTGGCGGTTGTTGATGCTGGTTGATGGTGCTGGTATCTTGAAGTGGATTTCCCTGCAGTTGATTATGCAGTTTTTCTGCATGGGTGTGGATTGGGGTCACAGTTTTTGGCACTCCATTGGATCCGTTGGGACTCAGTTGTTGTGGGCATTTGACCTGTGGCTGCATCCTGGAATGTGGTGCTTTTTTCAATGGATAGGTGCTGATTGCTTTATGGTTAGATGGAATTTGGAGTATTGGAACTTGCTGCTGTCTGTGTACTGATTAATGTGTATTGTGGCTACTTCGTTTGGTCTATGCTGATGCTGCTCGGGGGAATGAACTGGTGATGCGTGGGCAGAATGGTATCAGTGGGTGGAGAGGGAGATGAGGCTGATTATTGGGTGACACGTGCTGCCTCTGGTTTTCCTGATCTGATTTTGTCTCTGCCAGAGGTTGTTTTCTCTATGGATGCTGCATTCTGTCTCTGCTTCTGGGCATATTGGATTGGCTGAATGCTGGCATGGTATGGAGTTGGGTCTGGTGTGAATTACTTAATGCTGCTGATGCTGAGGCTCGGGTGTCTATGGATTTGATGCGTTATGCTGCTGTATTGCAACTACTGTTGTTACTAGGCTGTGTAGAGTTCTGATGCTTGTGTATGTTGGTGATGGGTTCCGGTCACAGGTTTTATTGGCCTGTTGCTGATGGGTGTGCAGTTGTGATGCTGCTTTCTGGTTTGGGATTGAAACTGCTGTCGGCTTCGATAATGGAAGATTTACTTCTTGGCAGTTGGGTCTGTTTTTGGTGCACCGAAGCATGCAATGCTGCTGTGATGCTGCAGATCTGCTAAGGCCCATGCCTGCTGTCCTTTGTTTCGTAGCCCAATTTTTGGCTGCTGATGAAATGTCATTGGCCTGGTGCACCGGTTGAGACAGCTATTTGATCGTTGATACTGGTTTTCTTGGATCGCTGTTTTGCTGCATTGCCTCCTAGAGTATTGATTTGGGCTGAACTCCACAATCAATTTGCAATGGGAGTGCCCCTACTGCTGTTAGTATTGGGTGATGGTAGAGCTGTTGGTGGTGGTAGAGCTGGCCTGCATGGTGCTGGATGCGATGAGGAGTTGTGATGCTGATGTTTTTTGCTAAATGCCCTTGATCCTCGGAATTTTGCTGATGAAGGTTGCTGCTAGATTTGCTGCTGATGCATGCTGCTGCCTCACGTGCAGTATGCTGATGATAAGCTGCTGTTTGCTGCTGATAATAAAGTGCAGCTGTTGCTTGCTTGCTGTTGTAATGTTATCCTTGCTGCTGGATATCTAGGATGCTATGGGTTGCCGGCAGATCCGGTTTGCTGTAATTTGTTGCTGCGAGGTGATCGGTTGGTTGTTCCGATCCTCTCGGAAGTAACTTTTTGCTTTTGATTTTGTATAACGACAGTGTTATTTTTCTTTCTTCTGCTAGATAGATCCTTTTAGGTTTTTTGAGGATCTCTCTGTTGTACCAGCTGCTCTGGGTATGCCCCAGCGTTTTATGTTCTAACTCCAAGTCATAAAATTTGGAGTTATAACATAATTTTTTGTAAACTTTTCTCCCATTAATCCAAAATACACACTTACTTACCAAAAAAAAAAAAAAAAAAGAACTTCAGTCAGGGCATCATTAGCTTTGCATCAAGCAGGAAGACGTGGCAAAGACGGCTTTCCGGATAAGGTATGGTCATTACGTGTTCCTTGTGATATTGTTCGGATTGACTAATGCACCGGCCGTGTTTATGGATTTGATGAACTGGGCCTTCCAGCCATACTTGGATAAATTTGTCATGGTCTTCATCGATGACATATTGATTTATTCTAAGAGTTGTACCGAACATGAGGAGCATTTGAGGATCGTGCTTCAGACCCTTCGCGAGCATCAGTTGTTTGCGAAACTAAGAAATGTGAGTTTTGGCTTAATGAGATAGTGTTCTTAGGCCGCATCATTTCTTATGGAGGCGTCTCAGTGGACCCAAAGAAAGTTGAAGTGGTGATTAGTTGCAGTAGACCCACGACTGTATCGAAGGTCTGTAACTTTTTGGGATTGCTGGTTATAACCATCATTTTGTCGAGAACTTCTCTCGGGTGGCCTTGCCTCTTATCCGTTTGACGAAGAAGGAAACAAGTTTTGATTGGACCGAAGAGCTTGACCAAAGCTTCCAAAAGTTGAAGAATTGTTTGACTTCGGCACTGGTTATGTTTGGCCATGACATCCTCATGGCTCAGGTGGTTTCAATGTGTACTGTGATGCCTTTAAGTTTTGCCTTGGTTGTGTTTTGATGCAAAGGGGGAAAGTGGTGGCTTATGGGTCTAGGCAATTGAAGATCCATGAGAAAAACTATGAGGTTTCGGGTTAAGAATATAATAATAAGAAGGTAATTAAGTTAAAATAGGTGAATTGTGGCCAAAAGGTACGGGAGGAATCGGATTGAAAAGCTCAAAGAGCGGGAATTGGTAAATCGGGAACAGAAATTGCAAGCCGTGAAATATTAATTCGTAAATAAGATTTTGGGTTTTAAATTATGATAGTCATGACTTATTAAGGTTATATAATCAAAAGTAAGGTCCAAGAATGTGAAAGATTGGGTTAGAATTGTCAAAATAGGTCCAGAACGGTAAAAATGTGAAGTAGGCTTCCTGCAGACTTGCTGCGTGCTTGTCCCGTGCTCTCCGAGGGCTTGAGCCCATGGAGAGCACAGAATCCAGATTATCTATGCCCGCCATGGGCTTGAGTCAGCCTAGGCAGTAAGGCTGCACTCGCCGCACGGTTAAGCACGAGCCTGTTTTAAAGCCGCGAGTTGCTTTGCGATTTTCATTTTCTTCACGAACCAAACCCTTCTAGAGAGAGAGAGAAAAAGCACTGATTCTAGAGAGAGGAAGGAGGGGATCGAGCCCATGGAGTCTAAATCCGTCCGAGAGCTAGTTATAAAAGTTGTAATACGTATCGAGGCAAGTGTTCTCATACTCACTAACTTTTCTCTTTCGATTTTTTCGTTTATCATTGGGTATTTTTCTGTCAATACCCACCTAAACCATGGGAAATGTATTACCCATGATTTGAGACCAATGATTTTGTAGTTTATTGTCTGATTTACTCACCGATCCGGTCGGTGGAGTTCCACCAAACCCTAACCTATGGGAATTTTTGGGTTTTCCATTTTCCTGCCGTATTTCGTTGAATCGATGCCAAAATATGAATCACCACATCCCAAATGCGGATATATGTCGGCCGCG
>JAOVVI020013618.1:0-11789 GCA_028571085.2 Nepenthes alata | reverse complement strand
AAAAGCCAGAGTTCTTTTTCTCAAAAGTCGGAGTTCTTTTTCTCAAAAGCCAGAGGTCTTTTTAATAAAAGCCGGAATTCAAAAGCCGGAATTCTTTTTTAAGAAAAGGCAAAGTTCAAAAGCCGGAGTTCTTTTTCAACAAAAGCCGAAGTACAAAAGTCGGAGTTCTTTTTCAACAAAAGGCGAAGTTTAAAAGATGGAGTTCTTTTTCAACAAAAGCCGGAGTTCAAAAGCCGGAGTTCTTTTTCAACAAAAGGCAAAGTTAAAAAGTCAGAGTTCTTTTTCAACAAAAGCCGAAGTTCAAAAGCCGGAGCTCTTTTCCAACAAAAGATGAACTTGATTTTTTATTAAGGAAAGGCCGAACGTGAGTTTCATCAAGGAAAACCGAACTTGATTTTTATCAAGGAAAACCAAAGTTGATTCTTCATTAAGGAAAACCGAACATGATTTTCATCAAGGAAAGGCCGAACTTCTTTTAAACATACGGTTAATAGAGATTCTTCTTTAAATCAATGATCAGAATAAATATCATACATACCGTAACATAAGCTCATAAAAATCAGATATACTTGTGATGCAAACATGCATATACTTGCCTTAAATCATGATCTTAAAAGCAGGGGTAAACTTGTAATATTCTTAAGAACAAAAAGAATAACATTCGAAATACACTTCCAATATCAAAAACAGAGTATACATTGCATTAAACTATGATCTTTAAAAGCAGGGAGGGAGGTGTACACTTGTCTGACTGTTGTTCATTCACCTTTACAGACGAGAAGCTTTCTCCTTCTCTACTTCTCTCCTTACTTCTCTTTCTTGCCAGACTTAAAGCTCTCCTTCCCCCTTCGCTTCTAACTGCTTTCAATTGCCCGCACCCACACTCACCTCTCATCCGAAGCTTAGTATATATATAGAGGAGGGGTTAGGTGGGGTAAGTGGGTTAAGTCACCTGCTTTGGTACCTCTTTTCAGAGGGTGTACTTACCAAAAAAAAAAAATCTTTTCAGAGGGTAGGTGGGAGTAAGTGGGTTAGTTCACTTACTCGAGTATTTTATTGCAGACGGCTAATGAGGTGGTTTACTTACTTCATTTAGTCGATGCTTAGTTAGATTCTAACTAGATAATAAAGTTGGCTTTTGGCTTTAGTTGCCATTAATTTATTCAGGTCAATTTTTTGGTTAATGCTCCTTAAGCCATTTTTCTTGTCGCATTTTATTTCTTTCATTGAAGACCGGTCAATATTTTTAACTCCGGTCAACATAATACCTTTTAATCCGGCCAACTTCTTTAAGTCCGGTCAACATCTCCAGTTCGTTCAACATCTCCAATTCCGGTCAACTTCTTCTTATTATTCATTCCGGTCAATTTCTTCAAATTCGGTCAACTTTTTGATTTCGGGATCTTACACCTGTACGGATAGAAAAAGAAGATTTCTAGATTTTCATAGATTTAATATCGATTTCTGATCTCTGAGTTTCGCTATACTATTTTATGATTTTCGAAGCTTGATTTTACTGGTTTATACTTTATCTATTTTCTTACTGTTTTCTACTACTGACCTAATGGAACACATATATGTTTCTATGCATCTGCATTCATGTTCATCTGCCTAACTATTCTACATAATGAAAGCATGAATTTTGATTATTGAGACTTGTTCATATGAATGCTTCTGTTCTTCTGATATTATCGTGGTTTTCTATCTTAATGAATATATGTTCTGTATGAAAATATTATGTTCTATATGTTTTGGTACCTTGTTTGGTTTTGACTCACTATTTACTATTTTTTTCTCTAGATAAAGCTATAGAGGCGATATTGGATGATCAGGCCTAACTAGAAATTAGCAAGGAAGATTCTGGAGCCTCAATGAAGTCTCAAAGATTATCTTGAAGTATTTTGGAAGATCTGATAGTTCTGCATATCCCATAAATTTCTTTAAAGAAAATTATATATAAGCAATTGTAGCATATTCTGTAAACTGTTAGAACTATATTTATACTTTTGTAGGTTTCTGTTAATGATATAGATGCTTCCACTATATATTTTTTGGATTCTGTAAAGGTCCTAGATGTCATCTTCAATATGTTTTTGATTTAGTGGATATGATTATATTTGAGTCAAGGATGAAAATGGCAAATTAGTGGTCCTGTGTATGCGTGTTGTAGGTTGAAATGTGGTATTAGAATAGTTATGTGTTTGTACAGGTTATAATATACATACTTTATTATTATGGTATATAGTAATATTATTAGTGCGGTATATATGTGTTTGAATTCACCACCTATTAATATAAAGAACTCCAATATTTGATGATGAACAGAGAGTATGAAAATATCAATCAAGATTAAAATGCTGATTTGTTACAGTAGTTTGAATACAGAGTAAGTAAATTTGTATACATTCTGTATGGTTTGATACAATTTATTAATACTTACTAAATGTTAATCTTATTAATGTCTTTTAATACTTATTGTGTTCAATAGATTACAGAATTAATGAACAAAGGGAATGAAAGAGTAAGCAAATATCTTTTATGTTTGGCACATGCTCCAATTAGAAGAGTGACTTGTTATTCATCATATGTCGTCAATGGATACCGATTTCACACAAGAAATTGAGTAAGAAAGCATAAAATACAGAATAGTTGAGTGGTGGTGAAAGATGATTTACATAGTGGAGAAATGGACTACTTTGAATTATTAAGAGAGATTATTGAATTAGAGTATAATGGTAAAAATATGGTAGTGCTTTTTTGTTGTGATTGGTATGACATATATGATATGAAAAAAGGTACTAAGAAGGAACGAAATAGGTTTACAACAATAAATATCACTCGATTTTTACAAACTGATGAGCCTTATATTTTAACATGCCAAGTTGAACAAGTTTATTACGTGATAGACCATATAGATTTGAATTGGCAAGTTATTATAAGGTCAATACCATATAACTTTTATGATATTCCTGTTAGTGAAGAGATGAATGATCTCTATGAAACATATGTGGATAGTAATGAGCCAACTTTAGAAACAAATTTGGATTATGTGGTGGAGTTAAGTGATATATCGGTGCCTTTAGTGAGAACTGATATTAAACCAGAGATTGTAGATATGAATTATACTGGTGGATCTAAAGATATGTACAAGTCTAGTGGTGAAGAAGATGAGTCATTGATGTGGTAATTGTTTAAGATTACAATTATGTAATGTATATATTTATTATATGCTACTATTTTATTTTTTTATTATTATAATACTGGTTAATTACAAATTAGTTGATTATAACAGGTTGTAGAAGGTGCTAAACTACTGGTGCTTCCAATTTCAGTTTGTCTATGCAATTGGATGTTTCTTCTTGTTTGAAGAGAAGAATTAAAAACTATGTGCTTCCAATTATGTGCTACATTTTACATAAAAATGTAAAAATTATAAAATATTATTTTTCTCTCTGTATCCTACTCTAACCAACCCCTAATTATTCTAAAATATCTCCCTAAAATGGTTCCCTCTGTGATCTCCCATACCCTGCTCAACAACTTTTCTTTTTTCTTTTTTTTTAATTTCTATTGATTCTGTTTTTCTTTCCTTTTTTTCTTTATTTTCTTCCCTCCATTTTTTTAATCTCTTCCTTTTTTTATCATTCTAAAATCTTCTCCTCTCTGATCTCCTATACGCTGCACTGAGGCTGTTGGCTCTTGCTCTAGTCATTTTTACTTTATTGAGATGCAATATTTGAGATTTAGATATTGTATTTGCCTACATTGTGGGAATGTCTTATGAAGATGATATTTGATCTGATGGTCTTGACCCGATATACGAGGAATCAATGGAGTTCCATCACTTTAAAATCATTTATTAAATCGCAACTTAAAAATGAATAGCCCAAATTAAGAGAAGTTCTAAGGTATTTCCTTTTGCCTATCAGTTGCATCCTTTGTTTGCTTTCTTTTTCATATTTTCCCCAGTTGCTATCTTGATTTGAATTAGAATGGGAATATGAGAGACATCTGTGAGTTTCATACTTGTTGCTTGTTTGACTAATTATTTTTCAGGTGGCTACTCCTAATATTCTTCTTTGTATGACAGAATTGTTCTTTCCCCAGGAAAATGACTTTATACTCTGCAATGATCATGACATTAGACAGATCATTTTCCAATCTGAATATGGCAGATAATGTAGTAAAAGGCTGTTGCTGACTGAATTATCAAAAGCCTAACGGGCATAAACATCTATACTCACTAGGGGAAAAATATTGCGTCAAATCAAGTTTGAATTCTTGCAATCGTATCCAAGCCACTAGTCTAAATGGATAATATAATATTCCGAATATTTCTATTCGATTTAATTGGACTTATTTATTTATTTATTTTAAAGTAATTTGGGAGCGATAAAAATTAGTTAAATATTATAAAATTATGAAAGATATTTAAATTTATTGGGTACTACTCAAAGTGTGCCCGTTTGGTCGCCCGAGTACCAATTTGATTTTTGGGATTAAAAGAAAAATGAATTAATATATATATATATATATAAAGAATAATAATACTATTAATATTATTATTAATAACAACAAAAAAAACAGAAAAGAAAAAGGGGGAAGGGGAATTAGAAGGGGAACACGGGAGGCAACAAAAGGGGAGAAGAGAGAGAGGCTTCAGGTAGAGAGAGAGGGAGGGAGAAGAGAGAGAAATGGATAAACGAAGGCTCTCAGGTTTGATTCCTGATTGGAGCTAGTTGTAAAAGTTATAGATCGGGTCGAGGCAAGTATTCTTATATCCTTTTTATCTCCTCTTTTGATTTTTATTTGTTTTTTATTGGGTAGTATCGTTCTGATACTCACCCAAATTATGAAAAATATGTGACCTATGATTAGTACCTAGATTTTTTATGGTTTAATACCCAAATCCCCTTCCGATGGATCGGTTTGGCTTCGCCAAACCATAACCCACACCCAGCTCAGGATTCCCCCTTTTTTCTTTGATTATATGTTTAATTGGTCCAAAATTATAAAGTATCATGTCCAAATTATGCATATACCTTGGCCGGGTATCCTATTTCACAAGTATCGATCCCTTCGCGATATCCAGATGCTCTAAAATGGCCATGTTACTGTTCACCTGAGAATAAATGAGAATTTTACATGCTTCCACCCCACCTAATTGTTATGAAATTTATATCTAATTGTATATGACTAATTCTAAGCCTAGGGAATATATATTTATATTCTGTTTGTAAAGGAAATGCATCCTAGAGGCCCCCAAAGTGATAATTTTCTAATATGATATGGAATTTTAATCATTCCTATGTATTATATTGTCCATACAATCGAATTGACTTGTAAAAAGACTTAAATTTGAAGGAAAGATAATAATCGTATATGTAAATGAAGGGAAGTCCACAATATGATGTGTAATCGAATCGTTCTCCTGGATGGAGATATTATGAATTGAGTTGGAGTGGATCTTTCCTCGAATGAATAAGAATCCATAAAACTAGGACCATGGAATTGTGCTACAAAGGTAAGACCCCTTGGCCTGCCATTAGCATTATAGTAGAGACTCAAGAATTACTTCGGTCGTATATTATAGCGGGTAATACTATTGGCAAGCCTTAAGATATTACTGTGAAAGGATGAGGACTGCCTCTAGATTGCAGGAGGTTAGGGTAGCGTTTTATTAGCCCTGTACCACCAGGTGATAGGTATACCGCTATGCCACGTGGTGTTCGGCCTTTTCTAGGCAAAAGTTTGTCATCAGATGTTAAGTACATCGTTCGGCCTTAGATTATGAGGGGCATCATGATTGTGAGGCTCTGGGCCTAAAAATATAATAAATAGGAGGTAATTAATCTAATAATAATTAATACTAGGTCTATTGTAAGTGAAAGTATATGTATCAAAAATTAAACCGAGGGGAAATCAGGCTGCAAACTGCTACCAGTAGAGCTGTGCCTGTTGTGTACTCGAGCCTGGGCTCAAGCACAAGAAGGTAGTGGCGTAGCGCTCACTGCACGCCTTTGCACGCTCGAGCACGAGCCGGTAGTGAAGTCGCGCTCGTTGTGCCCTCGCCTAGCGCTCGAGCGCCCGACAACTTTAAATACACTACCTACTTACATTTTTGCATTTCCCACACAATGAAACAGTTGGAGAGAGAGAGAGCACCGAAATAGAGAGAGAGAGAGGAGGAGATTGAGGCTGAGGAGTCTGAATCCGTCTGAGAGCTAGTTATAAAGATTATAGTACGCGTCGAGCAAGTGTTATCATACTCACTACTTGTTCTCTTTCAATTGTTACTCATTTTTTATCGGGTAGTTTCATCTCGATATCCACCCAAACCATGAAATGCATGTTACCCATGTCTAATGTTCAAAAAATATGTAGTTTATCGCTTGATTTACTCACCGATTTCTCTGGTTGGGTTCCGCCAAACCCTAACCAATGCAAAATTGGGACTTTCCGTTTTCCCCACCGTATTTTGATAAATTCACCTCAAAATATGAGTCACCACGTCTCATTTATGCATATATATCGGCTGGACGATTGATCTCACAAGTTTCGACCCGTTCATGGTGTCCGGATCCTCTAAACGGACACTGTTACTGTTCACACGAAAATTAATGGAAAAGTTTGCATGCTTACACCCATTTAATGCTTATGAAATTTATGTCTAATTATTCATGTTAAATTGTAAGCCTCAAAAATATGTATTTGTGCACCGGAGGCAAGGAAATGTATTTCGAAGGATCCTAAAGTGATATTTGCCCATCGGAGGTAAGAAATTTCAAACTCTATTGTAGAATTAAATTGAATCGTTGAAAGGTAAAGAAAGATGAGAACCAAGCAAGCAATCAGAGAAAAAATTCATAATGTATGCATGATAGAACTGATCTCCCGGTTGGACATAATGTGAAGAAAATGGAATGTGGTGGATCCTCCCTCAAGGAAAGACTAAATCTTGAAACTAGGACCATGGACATCTCCATTGGGGGGTGCCCTCTCGTTGCCACGTACATCACGGTGGGAACCCAAGGAATACTCCGGCCGCTCATGGGGGCGGGTGATGTTCATGGTACGCCTTAGGACACTACTTGAAAGAACGAGGATTGCCCTGGTCCCCGGAGGATATGGGGCAAATTGTGATGGCCGAGTACTACAGGCCTAAAATGTAGCCGATGGTCGAGTGCTGCACGCCTAAAATGTAGACAGTGCTTCAGAGTGTGTAGCGAATACATTTCTTTCATCATTCTCTCACATCGTTGGCTAGTATGACCTATTGGCCTTAATCTGCAAAGATTAATGAAAACAATGAAAATGTATAAAATATAATTAGTGTAAACATGTGACCCAGGCGATCCCAAATGTCCCCTTTCCTCTCATGTTTCTATTTCGTTGCAAGTGTACGTCTTCCCCCATCCCAAATATAATTAGCTGTACGCTCACACTTGCTATCTCTCCTTTCAGATGAGAACGCACTGATACCTGATGAGACTAAGTAGGCCATAGAAGTGTAATAGGCAGCTGATATTGGGTACAAAGTTAGGAACTTGGACTTAGCATGATCATATGTAACAGACAAGAGTTTTGTTCTATTTTTAAAAATTGTATAAATATGTCCCATGATTTATTGATGTTTTTGTGGATGGACAAAGGTTTAGTTTCTGCTATATATTTTGGTTGTTGTGCTTTTGCGGGTTTTTCTTATTGTGGATGTGGTTAGGGTTCCTAGCTGGTATCCTTCCTGGCTGGCGTTGTACTGGAATTATAATATTGGTGCCACCCCCATTGTCATGGCGTTTAGATCTTGTGTAGTGTGATAAATTGTAAATTGTGTTGTTGCGTTGTGGATTTGTTGTTGATTATTATACTGGGTTGATTTCAGGTGTTTGTACTTTGGCAAACGTCCGATTTACAAGCAGAACTTTGCCCAATTTTCTACATAAATCTTATATTATTATTATTGGGCTTAAGTTATGTGTTTATTGATGGAGGTTATTTAAGCAAAATAACCCGATCTGTCACAGTTGGTATCAGAGAATGGATGCCTTAGGATTGATATGAATTTATGCGGAAGCCTTGGATAGTATAGGTTAAGGCTGAACGAATGCATGTAGGAATAAAAATGACCAAGTTAGGATAGCTAACTTAAGTACTCTCGTTTTGGATGTTTCCTTAATTACGTTTGCGTCAACGTATCTTGTAATGCCGTCGCAACGATATAATATTTGGCCTAACCCGCAATTGTTTCTCTTTTAGTGGTGAATTTTAAAGTTGACTATGCTGCCCAGACGTCGAGGTTCACAAAAGGATGATCCACCCCGAGATCGGGAGGCAGAGTATTTAAATTTGTTGGGGCATTTTACAAACATCTTTGAGAATATGGAGCAGCGACATCTTGCCCCTGTTCCTGCACTAGCTCCCATCTATGCTCCTGTAAATCCGGGGCCATCCGCTTACGATAATTTTGTTCAGGAGCGAGTGCCAGAATTTTTAGGGGACCCTGACCCGATCGAGGCAAACACGTGGCTAAAAAGTTTGAATAGGGTATTTGCAGTGATCAGATCCCCTGAGGAGGATCGGGTATTGTTTATATCTTACCGGCTGGAAGGTGAGGCGCACTATTGGTGGCAAATGAAACAAAGAATGCTGGGTGTACCGAAGGCCGAGATTACTTGAAAAATATTTGAGGATGCATTCTTAGAGAAATATTTTCCGTCTAGCCTCCATGTTCAGAAAGAGGAGGATTTTTCAAATTGAGGCAGGGAAACCGGACCGTGGTGGAGTATGACACCAAGTTTGTAGAGTTGCCACGGTTTGCTCCTTATATGGTTGAAGACGAGGAGAGGAAGACCAGGAAGTTCTTACTAGGCTTGCGAGATGACATCCACAAGCAGTTGGTGACCATTAAGTTGACCACTTATGCTGATGCACTAGATCGAGCTTTGATCTATGAACAGGAGCATGCTAAAGAAAAAGTTTTCAAGAAGAGGTCGTCAAGTAAGAGTGGGGCAAGTGCTAGCTCTGGGGCTAGCTCGGGGAGACCATACAAGAAGTTCAAGTAGCTGGTTTCTGAACAAAGGAGTGGCCAGATCTCGTTGTCTTTTCAAGCTTCGGTGGGTTCGTGTAAGCATTGTGAGGGGACACATGAGGGTAGACCTTGTCCCAAGATGATAGGTGCTTGTTTCACTTGTGGCCAGGTGGGGCATAAAGCCAAAGATTTCCCTAAATCATCAAGGGTCCAAGTTTCGAAGCCGGTAGTGCGGGGTTAAGCTTTTGTAGTGTCTGCTAGTGAGACCAGAGCATCAGATGAGGTGGTGGAAGGTATAATTCCTGTTTGTGGTATTTCTTGCTCAGTACTTTTTTGACTATGGGTCCACACACTCATTTATTTCTTCTCGACCGGCTTTTTGTAGTATACCCTCTTCCATGACACTTGATTTTTCTTTGGTCGTATCTACGCCCACAGTCTTCTATTGTGACCGATATATCTTACCCAGGGTGTATTGTGGAGGTGAATGGGGTTTCTCTAGTTGTTGATCTTATTCTACTAGATATGTGTGCTTTGATGTTATTTTGGGTATGGATTGGCTATCAAAGTACCACGCTACCATTGATTGTTTCCACAAAAGGGTGGATTTTGCTATTGCAGAATATGAACCTTTTCAAGTTCAGGGAGTTCATAGAGTGGAGCCGTCTAGTTTCATTTCTACTCTGCAGGTTCGCCATTTATTGAGAAGTGGGTGTGAAGCCTTTTTGGTTTATGTCAGTGTGGTGGAGAGTCGGGAGTTGTCCGTAAAAGACATTCTGGTGGTGTGCGAATATGAAGACGTGTTCCCCAACAAGTTATTTTTTTTTGCCACCACAACGTGAGATCAAGTTTGGGATTGATCTTGTGCAGGGATCGGCACCCACATCAAAAGTCCCCTACCATATGGCCCCTGCTGAGCTGAAGGAGATGAAATAGCAGTTGCAGGACTGACTCAATACGGGTTTTATTAGACCCAGTATTTCACAGTGGGACACTTCGGTCCTATCATGAGCTGAGTAAGATCACAATCAAGAACAAGTATCCGTTGCTGCGGATTGATGACCTCTTTGACCAGTTACAGGGGTCCCGATTGTATTCTAAGATTGATCTTCAGTCGGGATACCATCAGCTCCGCATTAAGCAGGAGGATGTGGCGAAGATGGCTCTCTGAATGAGATATGGTCACTACAAGTTCCTTGTGATGCCGTTTGGGTTGACTAATGCACCAACTGTGTTTATGGATTTGATGAACCGGGTCTTCCAGCCGTATTTGGATAAGTTTATCGTGATTTTCACTGACGATATTCTGATATATTCCAAGGATTGTGCCGAGCACAAGGAGCACTTGAGAATCGTGCACGGACTCTTCGAGAGCATCAGTTGTTCGCAAAGTTAAAGAAATGCAAGTTTTGGCTCGATAAGGTAGTATTCTTGGGCCATGTAATTTATGATGGAAGCATCTTAGTGGACCCACAGAAAAACAAAGTGGAGATTAATTGGAGTCAACCTACGACCGTGTCTGAGGTCTAAAGCTTTTTGGGGATGGCCGGTTATTATCGTCGTTTCATGGAGCATTTTTCTTGGATAGCCTATGTGATGACCCGAGTTCTGAAACATAATAATTGGGATGTAATTGAATTAATAATGATTAAGAATTAGGTATAGAATGTAAGAAAATTCAATTCGGAAGTAGAAAGAGGAAGTTGGGCCCTGTAAGGTATCGATTTCCAAGATATGGTTTACATAGGTGGTGAGGTTCAAGATTTTCAAATATGGAAATTAGGAGGTAATTAAGTTAGGATAGGTGAATAAGGTCAAGGGGTATGGGTGGAATCGAATCGAAAAGTCCAAAGATTTGGAATTGGTAAATAGGGAACCGAAGTTGTAAACCGAGAAACGTGAATTTGTAGATAAGATTTTGGGATTTAAATTGTGATAATCATAGCCTATTAAGGTTATATACTCAAAATTAGAGTCCAAGGATGTGAACAATTGGATTGGAAGGGTCAAAACCGGTCCCGGATAGTGAAAAAATGAAGTAGGCTTGCTGCGGGTTCGATGCGGGCTTGTCCCGTGCTTGAGTTGAGCTCGAGCGCCAACGGGGCGTAAAAAATGGAACCTCTCGCTCACTGTGCACCCAGAGGGAGCTCGAGGCGTAACGTTGGGAAGGTGGTGCGCCTAGGTGGTGCTCTGTCTATCTATAAAAGGGCATGCACGTTTTCTCGGGGCATTTTTTGGACAATTCCAGAGAGAAAGGAAGAGGGAGAGAGGGAAGAGGAAGAGAGAGAAGGAGGAGATCGAGGCCGTGGAGTCCAAATCCGTCCGAGAGCTAGTTGAAAAAGTTGGAGTATGTGTCGATGCAAGTGTTTTCATAATTACTACTTGTTCTCTTGCGATTGTTACTCGTTTTTCATCAGGTATTTTCGTCTCGATACCCACCCTAAATGTGAAAATCATGAAACCCAGAATTAATGATCAATGAATATGTAGTTATTTGTCTAAATCGTTGTCCGATTTGTCCGGTTGGGTTCCGCCAAACCCTAACCCACACGAGAATTGGGGTTTTAATTTTTCCCACCGTAGTTTGTTAAATTGACCTAAATATGTGAATCACCACGTCCCAATTATATATATATATCGACCGGACGTCCGATCTCACAAAAATTGACTCGTTTGCGGTGTCCGGAAGCTCTAAAAGCCCACTGTTACTGTTCACCCGAGATGAAATGGGAAATTTGTATGCTTCTACCACCGTATTATG
>JAOVVI020013617.1:0-11790 GCA_028571085.2 Nepenthes alata | reverse complement strand
CTTCCATTTTCGTGGGGCAAACCCTGACTCCACAAAGCACTGGAAGGATTGCTTCTTTTTCTTGGCGACTCTTTCTGACTGGGACACTCCCAATGATTGGGACTTTGTGGGTGAGTATTTCACGAAAAGAGTGAGCGAGAGGGACATGGAAAAGGAGAAGGCATTGACGGGCCTCATCATGGAGGCGATTGAGACGTTTGGCATCAAGGGGTATCACTTGACCCTAGAGATCTTCGGTGGAGTTAAGTGGGAACCCGTGGGTGGTGCGGCAGCTGCTGCCCAGAGGAGGAAGGCCAGGACTCTTATCATCCGGGAGCCATCCCATGAGTCTCCCGAGTGGCACGACTCGACTTCTTCCTTGGAGTCCTTCTCAAGTGAGGACATGGTGGCCTTAAAAAGGTTGAGGAGGGTCAGCAGCACTTCGATTAGGAGGGCTTTGGTCTTGCCGACTGTATCAAGCCAGTCTTCTAGATCTGTGCTGCCGACATCAGCCGACATCGCTCAGGCGCCACTGGGGCTGAAAGCCCAGTTGCAGGAGGGAACTGCCGAGGCTCCACTGATTCCTGCGGTCGCCCTTGTGTAGTTTGGCGTCCCGCTCATTGACTATCCACTAGCTGAGGAGTCTGGGCTGAGTTCTTCCGCCGGCATTGATGTTGGTCCCTCTTATGAGGAGTGGTCGGCAGAACTCGCTGTGAGGGAGTTCGCTACCAACATTAAGGGAGAGGTAGCAATTGACGTAGCCAAGTCTAGTGTGGCTGTGGAAGTGGCCGCTGTCGATATAGAGGACATCAATCCAGGCATTGTGGCTACATATGTGCTAGAGACTGTTGATGCACCGGCTATGGGGTCTCCGGTGGTCGCAGTACCAGAACTTGCCGTGCTGCTCGGCGCATCCGAGGAGCTTGACAGGGGATCCTCCGTGAGTGAGGCACAGGAGGGAAAAAAGGAGGAGGTCACACATCTAGATCCCCCAGATGTGCCCGCACTCGGGACCACATCGATCCCACCGATGTCACGAAGGGGCCCTTCCATGAGGCATGGCCTCTTCATCTGTCAAGCACTGATTATGTTCGCCGATCTTTTTCATGCAACAGGTTTCCACTTACTTCGGACTCATTAGCTCTCTTTAATTTCTTCCTCTCTTGGCAGAGCACAACTTTAGTCCATCTTGTCCAGATGGGCCTCTTTCGCCCGGATAAGCTCATCCGTCAGACCTGGCATGAGGCCTCGTCGGCAGCGTTGCGGATCCAAGAGGAGGAGATAGCCGCCTTGAGGTAGGGCTTGTCTTCCATGAGAGAGGAGTGGGCTCGGGGCCTAGAGGAGGTCAAACTGCTGAGGAGCGAGCTGTGAGCGGCCCGTGGCCACATCTCTGAGCTCCAGGTCCAAAGTGCTCGTGTTGAAGCCAACATGCGGGGTCGGCTTGCACCGGAGGATATGGCTTGAGTGCTGGATGCAAGTTTTTGGGATGGCATTCGCCTGTGCCATCGAATTGTGTCCACGGCAGCGCCGAGTGTCTTTGGGGGAATCCTCGATCCACAAAATGACTACGTCTGGGATAGCTCTCTCCTGACGGACTTCTTAGAGGAAGCGAGGCCCTCGAACACTTAGAGTTGTTGGGCCCTTTGTACGTTTTTGATTTGTAGTTTAGTGAACGGCCTTGTAATCCTCAATTTGCATAATGGATGAGATATATTCTTTTTGTTCACTTGGATTGTTGTCCATTGCTGTTTCTTTTGCTGTGTCGACTAAGCTCCTGTGCTATCATTGCTGTGGCTTGCTTTGGGAACTGTTTGTGTTGTGCTCATTCTCAGAAGAGGACATCGTCGCATCTCACACTTGGTGGGGTACTCCGTCTAGTAGATTGGACATCGCCGCATGCTCATGGTGGAGTCTCGCAAGGGCCAGCTAGGTTTTGAGGTCACAGCAGTCGCACTTGAGGTCTTAGGCCGTTCTTCGCATAATACCAAATCGGTGCTCAACCCCGCTCGAAGCGTCATTGCCTATGTGCACATAGTCCTAGCACGTTAACTGTCGTTGACTGATGGTACTCTTTTCATCGGGAGAAGGTCGTCGCACACCTGCCGTTTAGGCCCCCTAATGTTTTAATAGCAGTCTTATTGGGAGCTTCCGGAGCCCCCAGGCCTGGTTTCTTGGCTACACTTTGGCTGCTTGGTACGAGGCCAAGGTTCTTTGATTGCTAAGGAGTCGTTCGATGTAGAGTCAAATATTAGAGTTTGACCGCGTGTGGACCGCTTGGTGCAAGGCAAAGGTTTTTTTTTTCAATCGTCTTGGGGTTTGTTTTGGGTGGACAGATGTCCTCCTGATTTAGGGTCTGTTTAGGTCGTTTGATTTTATGAGATATCAAGCATGCATTCATTCACATGAACAGTTTAGACAAAAAAATGAAAGTGACCAATTTATTAACAAAAATATGCTACATGTACAAGCATCCTGGACTGTGTATGCAAATCTTACCTTGGTGTTTATGAGGACTACTGATAGTACTTCTTGAGGTGGGTGGCATTTCAGGTCTGAGGGAATAAATTGCCGTCCTGAGTGCACAGTTTGCACGCCCCGTTCTGGAGGATCGCTGTGACTAGGAATAGTCATTCCCAGTTTGGGGAGAGTTTGTTTCTATGAGCAGTCTTGCCCGTCGCCTCTACACTCCGTAGCACCAAATCTTCGACCTCGAGTAGACGAGCCTTCACCCGATTATTGTAATACCAAATGATGCACTGCTGGTAGGCCGCCGTCCTTAAGCTTGTCACATCATGGATTTTTGGGAGCAGGTTCAGGTGCTCTCTAAACTTTTGGAAATTTCTAATAGGATTGAAGCATTTGATTCGTAGGCTGGGTAGCCCGACCTCGACAGGGACAACAGTTTCGACCCTGTAGCATGGACTAAAAGGTGTCTCCCGTGGCGTTATCCGGTGTGACCACAGCATGGAGCGGAGCTTGTCTACCCAAGAGCCCCCTACATCTTGTAGTTTGATTTTCAACCTGTGCAGCAGCATTCAATTTGTCACTTCGACTTGGCCGTTTGTCTGCGGATATGCCACAAATGTGTGGGCAAGTCTAATGCACAAGCTTGTACAGTACTTAATGAACCATTTGCCGGTGAATTGGGTTTCCTTGTCGGTCATTATAATATCAGGAATACTGAACCGACAAATAATATTTTGACGGACAAAATCTGTTGCGTTTTGTTCGATTTTATGCGCCAGAGGTGTGGCTTCGATCCACTTGGTAAAGTAGTAAATACCCACAATGAGAATTTTTCTCTGACTGGATGCCAAGGGCATGGGTCCAAGGATATTGAGCCCTCACTGTGCGAACGACCATGGTGTCTGCAAAATTTGTAACTCTGTGTGCGGCTGATGGCTCATCGACCTGTGGATCTGGTAGCTTTCATATCTTTTGACAAAGTCCATTGTGTTATGCTTTATCGTAGGCCAGTATGGACCTTAGTGCATGACCTTGAATGCAAGTTTCTTTCATCCGATGTGTGAGCCACAAACACCGAGGTGCACTTCACCCATCGCGTATTTGGCTTCTTCAGAAGTGAGGCATTTTAGGTAGGGGGTTAAATATCCTCGTCGGTACAATCTCCCGTCGTTGATCACGTGCCAATCGACTGTCTTCCTTATGCGCTTGGCTTCCTCCGGGTTCTCTGGCAGCATTTCGTCTGTCAGGTACTTTTGTTATGTGGTTATCCAGTTGTCGCCTTCAAACACTTACAACATCTCAAACTCGGGATCGTCGATGCTAGGTGAAGCTACGACTTCTCGTATGTTCCCAGCATACTGCTCTTGAGAGCCCGTTGCAGTGGTCCTGGCCAATTGGTCGGCCTTCCAGTTTTTTGCCCTCGGGATATGCACAATCTTGACCTTCTCGAAGGCTTGGGCTTGAGCCCTCGCCTTGACCAGGTACTTGGATAGCTGAGAGTTCAATGCCTCGAAAGTCACCTAGATCTGATTGACCACAATTCCAAGTCACTGTAGACGACCAATGGTTTAGCTGAGCACTCCTTAGCTAACCTGAGTCCTACGAGTAGGACATCGTATTCTATGATGTTGTTGGTTGTTGAGAATCCGAGTGCCAGAGAGTATTTTATCTTTGAGCCTTCCGAAGTTTCGAGAACAATGCCGGTGCCGCTGCCTGCCTGCATGGATGATTCGTCAATATGTAAGGTCCATACTGGCGTGCCCGAGGCATTTGCACCTCTGACCTAATAGGGGGCGTCAAGAGTAGGCATCGTCAATTTGACTATGAAGTCCGTAGAGGCATGAACCTTCAGAGCCGGTCGGAGCCAAAACTCCACGTCAAACTCACCCAACTCTATAGACCACTTGGCCAATCTTTCAGACATCTCTGGTTTCTGTAGGATTCCTTTCAATGGTTGGTTAGTCAGCACGACGATGCGGTGGGCCTGAAAGTATGGCCGCAGCTTTTTGACGAAGTAGATAAGGGCCAAAGCAATAGTTTCGGTATGAGAGTAGCGGGACTCCATGTCTGTCAGTACTTTGCTTACGTAGTACACGAGTCGTTGCATGTCTTCCTACTGGTAGATGAGGACCAAGATGAGGGCCATGTTTGATACTACCAGATAAAGGTACAAGTTCTCACCTTCTGAAGGTGAGGGTAGGAGCGGAGGGTTGGAGAGACATTCCTTGAACTCGTGGAATGCAGCCGCGCACTCGGTAGTCCATTGGAATCCAGTTGCCTTCGTTCCTCGGAGGGTATTGAAGAATGGCAAGTACTTTTCTACCGATTTGGCTAGGAACCGTGAAAGGGCGATGAGTCTCCCTATTTGGACCTTCTTTATGGTCTGTGAGGGGTGCATGTCGAGGATGGCTCTTATTTTCTCCAGGTTCACTTTGATGCCGTGCTGGGATACTATGAAGCTCAGAAACTTCCCAGACATCACCCCGAAAACGCACTTGGCCAAGTTGAACTTCATCCTGTGAGCCCAAAGAACTTTGAAGGTTTCGGCCAAATTGTGGACATGGTCGTTGGTGGCTTTACTTTTGATGAGCATGTTGTTAATGTACACCTCCACGTTCCGTTCGATTTGGGTTTCGAACATCTTATTTACCAGCCACTGGCAGGTAGCTTTGACATTTTCCAGACCAAAGGATATGACGTTGTAGCAGTAGGTTCCATGGTCAGTCATGAAAAATGTGTACTTCTCGTCATTCGGGCTCATTCTTATCTAGTTGTAGACTAAGTAGGCGTCTATAAAGCTCAAGAGTTCGTGCCCGGACGTAGAGTCTACCAGTTGGTTGATCCTTAGTAGCACAAATTGTCCTTTGAGTAAGCTTTATTTACGTCGGAAAAATCGACGCATATCTGCCATTTTTCACTACTCTTCTTCACAAGGACGAGTTTGATAGCCAGTCAGGATACTAAACCTCCATTTTGAACCTTGCGTTGAGCATCTTTTTTACTTCCTCTCTTATGGCGATTAACTTTTCGATGGAGTGGTTCCTGTGCTTTTATTGGACAGGTTTATGACCGGGATCGAGGTCCAACTTGTGAACCACTACTCCGGTAGGTATCCCGAGTATGTCTGCAAGAGCCCATCTGAAAACATCAGAGTTCTACCTGAGAAAGTTTATGAGCTAGTCGCACACCGGTGCCGAAAGAGAACTGCCAACGTGTATGCATTTCTCTGGTTTGTTGGGGTCCAAGGGGGTCAACTCTGTTGATTTACCGGACTAGGCCGGTTGCAATGTGGACTCATCACGGAAGTTTAGGTCCTCCGCTGGTCGATTGAGAGTGGCCAATACAACTTAGGACAAGTAGTATGTTCATCTCATCATTTGGCCGCCCAACGCCTCCCCTATTCCGTACTAAGTCGGAAACTTCACCTTCAAGTGGGGAATTGATATCACCGCCTCGAAGGCGGTTTGGAACGGTCAGCCTAGGATAGCGTTGTAGACTGATAGCAGGTCATCGACTAAGAATGTGAGCACTTAGGTGGCCGTACGCGGGTGAGTTCCCATCATGACTTTGAGCTGGACTTCTCCATGCACGGGTTTTGGTTCATTGTCCAAGCCGTACAGGGGGCCATCGGCTGCTCTCATCTGGCTCTTTTTCAGTCCAAGTTTAAAAAAATATGTCAAAATGTAGTAAATTACGAGAGCTTTCATTATCAATAAAAACTTATTTCAACTGATAATCTAATGTACCAGTTGAAATAAGGATAGATACAACAAGAGGGTCAAAATGATGGGAGATTACATAAGTCATATTGTCATCGTTAAAACTAATGACATCAGTTCTAACCCTTATCCTCGCTCTCTTACTGTTGGATGCAACCTCGGGTTGATCCTAGTCGCTGTTCTTGATTGGCTTGCTCGATATTATATTCATGACGTCGGCGGCAATGTGATTTCTCGGTTGTTCTTTTCCTTCATTGCTAGCTACCTCGGGGGCCTGTCCCGGGCTTCTCAGGAACTGTGTGAGGTGTCCCCAGCGGATCAGGGTTTTAATTTTCTTATGTAGGATTCGACTATGATGACCAGAACCAGAGTCACCCGACCCAGTTCAGACCGACCATGAGGAAACCCAAGATTATAATTAACGTCATAAATGCATCATTAAATTTAATATAATAATTATAATTCTCATAAAAAATTCATTCGAGATAATAAATGTCTATATTATTATTATTATCTTGGGAACGCATTCTCAATAACATATTTAAATAAAATCTCAATCAATGAAACTAATCCTAGAAGTTCTCCTCATGAGCCTCTATCTCAAATATCTTCTCTATCTTAAAGTTATGTAACAAAAGTAAGATCTCTCGGCTTGCACTATACAATCAACTAAATCTAAAACTAATAAAATGTAATTGTGAGTCAAATATTCAACAAATGATAATAATTAAAAGCGCATAATTATAATAAATATCTTGGGCATCAATGATATAAAGGTCGCAGTACTAATATAAAAATTTAACCATATCCGAGAAATTACAATACGTGGTAAACACGGTTCAAAGTAAAAGCAAGATGGGTCACACCCAATCATCGTATCACAAAGATCATAAGAATACCAATAAATAATCAAAAAATCCTAGAATTTGATATCAAAAGATAAACAATATTTTTCTAATCCGAATGTCAGCATGAATGACCTGAATATCATAAAATAATAAATAATATGGATTCCATTAAATTTGGATGTCTCAGAATCCAACACATGAATTCTACCTAATACAATTTGTGGATTCCACTAAATCCCAAACTCAAAAAGTATTATCAATAACAATATATCACAAAGAAACTCATGAATCTTATTTGCCACTGTGAACTGAAGGTCACATATTTATGCTACCAACGGTTGGGTAAGTAACATGAGATTATCCATGATATCCTCACTATCCCTACAGTCCCCTCATAGGCTGTACCATTAGCAAACTCATACCATCTTATGCTCACTATCCCTACAGTCCCCTCATAGGCTGTACCATTAGCAAACTCATACCATCTTATGATAACTCTCGCCAATGATATCTTTGATATTATCTCCTACGATGGTAATATGGTCATAAGTATCTCGCATCATTAGACAATATCTCATCACCACTATGATATGAAAATCAGTATCGGATAAATATAGATTACATTAAGGTAACGAAACCTCCTATTCGACTAAAAATTTTAGTGTTTTCATATACTCTCCTTAACTTTGACCGTAGAAAATCAATAATCTAAATACTCACACAATCGAACATTACGCAAAGGAAGCTTTGTAAGTACAACAATAGAAATATTGTTTAGTACTGATAGGGACCGTACTCACACCATCAAGATTAACACAAATGAATTTATTCAGAACGACGAAAGAACAAAAGTGAACCAAAAAATATATGTTTTGATTAATTTAAACATTTGTTTAGTCTCCCATTCTATTCCGATATAAAATCCTATAACTAAAACCATATTATAATTATCACCTGCAAATAAGCCTATTATCACCAAATTTGATTCCATCGTCCCAAATTCATTTAGTAATTTTCAATAAAACTATATAATAACTTTAACCATATTTTATAAATTACCTTATATTATAAAACATGCACACACATATCTACCATTACTGTAAAATATTAATATTTACTCCAATTATTCATGATCATATATAACACACAAGTATATATATATATTATATAATATTAAAAGAAATCTTCTCTCTCCTCGTTTTTCTCCATCTTCCCGAGTCGTCCTTTCCCTTTTTTTTCTTTTTCTTTCCTTTTCCTTTTCCTTTATCTTTTCTCCTCTCCCATTTTCGTCCTTTTTCATTTTCCTTTCTCCCTTCTTTGCTGTTGCTCTTCGTCGGCAGCGAATTGGCGCAAAACGACGGCATTGGTCACAAAATCCACTAGGTAATTTTGATTCTCTCCACTATTAACCAGATTTCTCATGAAATCATATCCCCCTCCAAATTTCTCTCTCTCTCTGTTCAAATATCAGACGGAAACAGAAATGTGGGTAAAGCATGGAGAATCACTTTCAATGGGAAAAATAAACGAAGTACAAAGAGTCATTTGTGATAAATAGGTGAAATAGGAAGTATCATTTGTAATAAAAGGATATAGTGACAGTACGGGAAATCACTTGCCTGATACTTTCGATTTTTCTCAGCATGTTTGAAGCGGCTTTCGGTGGTGGCTTGACAATGATGTATCCGGTATCGACTCTGGCAACGACAGCAGGCATCAGCGGCAGGCGTCCAGCTACCCCGTTCACACGCACACTCTCTCTTATTAGGGCTGGTGACCGAGAGGAAAAAGGAAGAGTGACTTTTCTAATCGATCGGTAGGAGAAGAAGTCACTACAGCACAAATCGACCCACAGTTTCTCCATCTCTCCCTCTGTTTTTTGCTTCCGTTCATTTCTTTTTTTTTTCTTTTCCTTCTTCGTTCATCTATTATTATTATTATTACTATTATTTATTACTAATTATTATTAATATTTATTTATATATATTGTTATTCTTATTTATTATTATCATTATTTATTAATTATTATTCAATACTCATTATTATTAATAATATTTATTAATATCAATATATCATATTATTTATTACTATATTAAGTTTATAACTACATAATTCGAGTTAAATTATCGAGGTGTTATACTGGTAGTTTTCTGTGGTATGTCCCAAAGACCGATAGAAATGACAATATTTGATTTGGTCTCCGGCATCTGAGTTCTTTGACGCTTTGGGTCACTTCAAAAATTTCTTCTCCCGAATCTGTATCAAAATATTTGAGCTGGTGTCGTTCAAGGGTGCCAGGGACAAGGGCCTTAACTCTCTTCGGACACTTAACGCGAATTGCGATTGTTTCCGAGGTTCCCGAAAGCGACCGCTGTCTCAGTTTCTCCTTTTCCCCATGCCTTGACCTTTGAATTATCGGTCCATGCGTTTGGGATGCTTCACTTTGTTGGCCTCCTCGGCCGCAATGTTGGCCCAAGCAATGGCCTCCGCTTTGTAGAAGATTTGGGGGTGTTGATGTGTTAGGTGCTTGAAATACTCTCCAACTGCCAACGTAGCGATGAAGACGTTTAGCTTCATCTCATCAAAGAGTTGGAGGATCCGACGGACCTTCCCCATGAAGCGGTTGAGGTACCACTTCAGGTTCTCCTTAGGTTTCTGGCGGAGACGGGAGAGGTGTCAGAACTGTTTCTCCTCCCTTCAGTTAGAGGCAAACTGGCACAGGAAGTAGTCGGCGGGCTTGTCGAATGATTGGATGGAGTTTAGTTGGAGGCTATGAAACCAGAGCCTGGCGTCCCCTTTAAGTATCAGGAGGAGGCACTGGCACATGATGGCCTTGCTTACCATGGGGAAAGTCAACAGCGTTCAGAAGTAATCCAGGTGATCCATCGGATTCGTACTTTCGTCATAGGTGTCCGTTGTTGGCATTTTGAACTTGAGGGTGAGCGGCTACGTCCTGATGTCTATGGTGAATGGCAACCTCCTTAGGTCGAGCGTCTGTCAACCAGCTTCCCCTTTGAACATGTGTTGCCATATTTCTGTCACTTTCTCCTCCATCTGATATAAGGATCCACTCATTTTGGCGTTGATGTGATCCCTGAGATCGGAGTTCTCCGGGGGGCCATGTAGGTCGTGGCGGCTGCCCGCACGGGGTGGCCGCATATTGCATGAGTTTTGCCCTTTGGTTGCAAGTCTCCGGTCATTGCTGGAGTTGCGGGGATTCCACCGCTACGGGCTTTCTCTCAGCGCTTCCCTGCTCAGGTGGCTCCGTGCTGATATTTGAGCCTTGCTACCTGAGGCCTCGATGTCGTCAAGCCTTGTCATTCTCGCTACGTGGAACCTCGGCCCATTGCCCCTTCGTCTAAAAGTTGACGCTTGGGGCCGGAGGGAGGAGCTCCCGTCCATTGCATGGCAGTCCAAGCGCATTGTATTTGAAGCATCTTGTGACGGAACGACCATATTCCATCATATATGACCTCTGTCAAATTGTCGTACTTACACCGTATTAAAATATACTCAGGTCAAAAGGTGAACTTAAATTTTTCTTTTATTTTACATTGTGTGCATAGGATTGCATAAGTCCAGAGCTCCTGAGTCAGCTTGATTAAATGGGTTAGTCCAATTAGGTCGATAGGCCAAACACGAAAGTTTAGAAACCAATTGAGATGCCACTAGGAACCATAAATTTCTCGAGCCATATAATTTTAGTGGAAGCATACATTTTTCCTTCAGTTGACAAATACAGTAAGAGTCATAATACAAAGTTTCCAAAATAACCAAAAATATATAAAGTCAATCAAGACTTCAACATAAATCCAAATCTGTCCTCCTGCCAAGCCAGACCGCTCGACTCTAAACTTTCTCGTATAGCATACACTCTTGATCATCTGAGGATAAGAAAAGAGTAAGGAGTGAGCGACAACCCAGTAAGATACCAATGCAAAAAACATGCTTATATAACTTCAAAACAAAATCTAAAGGACCGGAATGTGAGCTCTCACATGAATTCAATACACTTTCACGGAAACCACTTTACTTTAAGTTTGGAAGTCTTTTTTTATTCTTAGTCATTTTTTTCTTAAAAATCTTGCAAAAAACTTATTCATTTTTAAAAACCGGACGGGAGCGGACAACATCGAAGAAGGATTGCGTATCACCTCACAGTCTAAGGACGTGTCCTCCTATTATACTCCCAGAGAGGGCGGTAATACATTTCACCCGGCATACGGAGCCGTAGTCCAAAGATATTACCAAAAGTTTTCCCGTGACCCAGGGGCAGTCCTCGAGTGTCACTCGAACATCCTTCATCTAGTTTTAATAGCAAGTCTAACGGAAACTCTAATCAGATCCTTATCATAGATGGCTATCTACCAAATGTCAAAAGCCGAATAGTAGAGAGTCACTTGCCGTCCGAATTATACATGTTTTCCATGGTCATATAGCTTTCATCTTAACTTCTAATAGATGGAGTTTTTCAGATTGAAAAAGTACTTTCCATGCTAGTCGGGAACAATCAAGTTTCGACCCCGTAAAAATGATAGCGGAAGCAAAAAATAAATATCCAATACACGTAAAGGATATTTAGCACTAGATGCTAACAAGCTAATAATCATGCACAATATAAACTACGATGAACAATAATGATAAAGACGTGATTTTTGGTGACGAAGTGAAAACTCGATACCCACGGTAATCAAGAAAAACACTCTGGGCTTCAACGGCCAGGGAAGCAATGCACTATGAAAATCAACTTACAGCCCGGGTGGTAACGACGCGCTAAC
>JAOVVI020013616.1:0-11790 GCA_028571085.2 Nepenthes alata | reverse complement strand
ACCCAAATTATAACATAGGACTACAGCGGATCTCAAACTAATACAAGTTGCAAAACGACATACATCTCAAAATGCAACCCTGCCGTCCAGCCTTAAAACATCGTCTAAAATACATCACAATCACAATATAAATCTATCCGGAAGCCAAATTACATCATTCAATAAGTTCTAAAGTTGTCTAAATAACCAAAACATAAGCTAATATCATCCGAAACTGACTGACCAATTAAAATACAACATTGGACACATTAACTGTAGTCAGAACACTGTCCGAGAATAACACAAATACAATTAACATCATCCGGAATCATTAAACGGAAAAAATCATCATCAATTCATTACTCTAAGCTTATCATATCAGCTTGACCCTTCAATCATGATCGCATGGCAATGACTCATGTACTTCATTTGGGGGTTGGTAAAAACAGTAATGGAGTAAGCCAAATACTCAACAATGAACATATATCAAGGAACATATATACTTCATATTTAAAAACATATCGGAAGGAGTAGAGATCATAAACAAATGCAATGGCATGAATCATGAACAGGAAAACTTACGTGATGCACTCCTGGATTTCTTATCTTAATCTTTCTTAATCTTATCTATCAAAATATACTTAAATCTATCATGAGCAAATGCAATCACATGGACTTGTGCAAAAGAACTTATATGATACAATTTCAGATTTCTTATCTTATTCTTTCTTAATCTTAACCATTAAAACATGCTTAAATCTTATTTTCTTTAGGGATCATGACCAATAGGCTTTACCGGCAAAAAAAGCGGTCAATCGAAACCTGGATTGTATTTATTTTCACACAATCAAATGCCATACGGTCCTATTCAAGACCTAGAAGTGAGTCGTCTACATATAACCCTATAGATATAACCAGATAAAGCTTCTTAACCAGCGGTTCCACAGGTTCAGACATCGATTTTTCATTATAATATACTAAGACATTCCATAATATACTACCCGCTGAATTATAACATTAATCCAATCTTCAACTTTAAGAAAAATTCTGTACTTTACTTCTTAATCATTAGTTCTTACCCTTCTGAAGAATAGTTCATCAATTTTTAATATAATTGTAGAGTTTCCTTTCTTTTTCATGACATCTTACATTTTTAATTATGGCAATTCTTAAAGTATGAAATTTGAGCACAATTCATGCAGTAGGAATTTTAGAAAAATTTAATACAAATTTAGCAAATATATAGTATATAATTAAACATGTACAGTATATAATCAAACATGTAATAATTTAAAATTAACTTTAAAGTCCAAACATATAGAGGTAAAATATCATATTTTCAGACATGAATAGGGTTCAGGTTCTAAATAGCACATATAACATAATACAGATATTTAAACATGAGTTCTTAAAAATTGTCACCATAAAATCATAGAAAATCAACAGGCATGCATGATTTACATATCCTAACTTCAAAATCTTAGTTTGAATGAGTATTAGAACAAGAATATTCGGAGAAAATGGTAATAACAAATGAAAGAAAGAACTTAGGGTGCACTTACTTCGGCCTAATTTACCAAAATCCTTAGTCTGATCATCCTAACTTGAGCTATTGAAAGCCTTCTCTCTCTTCTCCATGATTTTCTCTCTTTTATCGCTAAATTGACCAAAATCTTATCCCTCGGGCATCACCGAGTGCTCGAGTGCCAACTTTACAAACACCGAGACGCGGATGCTCAAACAGTGACGACAACACTCGCTCGGCGACAATGATAGCGACGAAGATGAGAATGTTAACAAATAAGACGACAACAAAGACGAAGAAAACGAAGATGATGACGAGGACGAGGACGAGGACAGACAAAAAAGATGAAGCCGAAGAATCGGCACAACCTGATTTGTGACTTCTCCCACTTTGAGATTACAATTTTTTTTTCTCAGAAGGAAGGTGGTGGCTAGGGTTTGGTTGGGGTTCAGCTCGGGCGTCAGGGTTAGGGTTTGGTATAATTGATAGTGGTAGAACTTGGGCGCAGGGATTTCTGGTGAGTGGTCGATTAGGGTTTTCAGGTGGTTTGGGTGGTTGTTTTGCGCATGAGTTGGTTTGGCGGCGATCAAAGAGGTGGTGGTCGTGGGGTCAATGACGACGGATTCTTCCTCTTGTTGTTACGGAAGCACCGACTGCTACGATGTCATCTCTATCTTTTTTCTTTGTTTTTTGCTTTCCAACATGTCTATTTTTTTTATAGAGACTTTTTTTTTTCAACAAGTCTTTTTTTTTTTACAGAGATAGATTTTTTTTTTCAACAAGTCTTTGTTTTTTTTTCTGCAGAGACAATTTTTTTTTCTAAATAATTAAAAAGTATAAATAGATGATATGTCGCCTGTCAGAAGAAGATATGAACTGTGTGCTATGGTGCCGGGGGGGACAGTGAAGTTAATTATGTTACTGGTTGCATGGGAAGAACGGTGCAGGATGGACAGTGGAGTTAGGTGAAGTCGGTGATATTGTTGGTTGCTAAAAATGTAATATAGAAGTAGGAATTTAGTCTCTGATACCAAATTTGATGTAGGGTAGGGGAAAAAGGTAAGGAAGGAAAAAGAGAACAGAGGGAGAATAGATATCAACGAAAGGCGTAGATACCATAAAGAGAGAAGACCAAGAGAAAGAGGAAAAGGAAAGCACAATCACTCAAATTCATTCAATTCATCAACACTGAATTAAACAATAAAGTTACAATCCTTACATAGAAAACCCTACTTTTATGATAATTTGAAAACATAATCAAATTTAAGAATTTCTAATTTGAAAATAACCTAAATTGAAAATAAAATATCTTCTAAATGGAAATAAAATTAAATCTAGTTTGAAAATAACATCAATACTACTTTGACTATCAAATCAAATCTCTAAATCAAATCAAATCTCTGTATCCATTTAAAAATAAAATCAAATCACATCTCTACATTCATGATATCCACATCATATGGATATAATTAATATCTACATATCAAACTTTTTCATCCAAAAGAAATTCCATGATGGGTGGCTCATAGCATGGTAATGGGTGCTGGCGTAAGCACAGTGTGTTGAGTTATAGAGAGTGTTATTTCAAAAACTTGTTTGACAGCAATGAGAGATGCATCAAAAACCAGTATCAGTATTTTTTTCCGCCCTCACCTCCCCCCCAACATTCTTAGAGTGGAGGCAAAAACAGAGAGCTTGCGTACCTTAACTAATGGAAGCCAAGTAACTTAAAAGAGAGCTTGCATACCTTAACTAATGGAAGTCGAGTTAAAATGTATTCCACAAGTGATGGGGCTACATAGGCTCCATGGATCAATTGGCATACACATTCAACCGCACTCTAGCAATTACGTCAGGATGAAGCTTCAGCTCTGCAATATATTCTCCTACTTCACGGATCTCAGGAAGAGAGATAATTCGCTTGTCTACATCCCTGATGATTAAAAGAGGTTCTGAAATCATAAGCACTACACAATCTAATGAAGGATGATAAGATCTGCATTGAAGTGCAAACAACAGATCTTAGACCATATGTAGAGGCCATCAAAACCGGGCAGTCCAATGGTTGGCCTATTTGGTTTGAATTTTACAGCATATGGTCAATACGGAAGGGCACAATCAAAGTCCAACGCATGACTAAATTTTCATCCCAGGCATGGTCAATAAGGGAAATGACCAGCCCAACCCAACTTTTATTTTATTTTTTTATAATTATATCTTTTTTAATGTTTTCCTGTAAAGAAAAAATTCTTTGAAGAACCATCTTTTATGAAAATATTATTTTTAAGTTTTTAGGTTATTTTGAATTTCTTATTTTTTGGTAATTTTATGTAAACATCGACTTCTTATCACTTAGGAAATTTTCATGTAAATATCAAACTTCTATGTTCAGTATTTTTTTTTGAAATATATACAATTTTTAAAAATTGAAAAATGACCGCAGGCAAGCTTGCCTGGCTTAGTCATGATCATGGACTGCCAAAGTTTTTGGCCCAATGGCCCAGCCCAGCCTGAGTAGGCACGTTCTTTCATCTTGCATTGGGCTTGGATTTGATCGCCTCTATCAACATGCCAAAAGGGTTTTGCATGTAACTTCATTTTTACCGTCAACCGGTGAGACCATAGAACAATTTAAGCTGATCAACCACAATGTAACCAGACAACTGCAGAGTGAAGGTTTAATTATGTTTGGCCCAGAATTTTTTGCATATCTTTGAGGAGTTCTCATGTATCTATTAAAAAACTGAATCTAGAATGTCTAGCTCAACTTACAATATTATTGGAGGAGGTCATGGAAGAACACATGGTATGGGACTACAGGGCATGTTTTCAAGCTTTTCAAAACACTAAACGGGTGAAAATTTGATCAATCCAGGTCTAACCTGAAAAATGCTATATCAGTAAATTTCCAGAAGTGAAAAGCAATTTTTTATAGGGATTTTTTTTTTTTTAAAGGAATTTCAGACCCTCGTTAAAGGACCAAACCCTAATCAATCAAAACTGTATTGCATTTTGGTTATGATGACCTATTTTCAAGGTTAATTTTCCTGATTAAGCATGAGCTACACTCGAAGAGGAAGCTTCATGACAAGCTGTTAATATCTCATCAATCACTGCTCTTCTTGATGTTCTTTTAATGACATCACTTGCATCTTATTCTTCTTGGTTTGTCCTTTTTACAAGATGGAAATGGAATGGCTCCTGCCACAAGCATAAAAAGATGGCCAGTAACCACTTGTAGAAAGGACATAAGTCACAACAGAAATTCAAAGTTAGGTTCACTTCTTTATTCACAAAATTTTATGTACTTCTGGAACAAAATCTGCTCTTGTTTCTTGTTGCTTTGTACTTGTCTACGAGATAATTATTAATTGCAAGAGTTTGTAGAAAGAAATTGAAAAGTTGTTATTACTCAATTCCAAACCAGCTAAGATAGAAAATATTGGTGGGAGAAAATGGAGGAATTAAGACAACTGAGATACATGGCTAGTGAGAAGAGCAAACCAAATTCTTTCCAGAAAATATTTTTTATTTATATAAACCCACATTCCTTAGGAAAGACAAGTGAATCACCTATATAATATCCTATGATTTTAAAAAATCAAAATAATGAGGTATTGCAACACGACTGCTCAGTGTTCATGGACAATGTCAAAAGCACTCCATTTCATGTATAGCCAAAACTTTGAAACTTTAGGATTTGTTTAACTAGACAGACAAACTTTGAAACTTACCCAACTTTTAGGATGTTTAATATAGCCAAAAGAGAAAACGGGAAAAACAATCTTTAAATATAATTCCTGGAATAGTACCTCTGAAGCTGAGCCTTAATTATGTCAACAAGATCTTGAGCAGTAACTCTGCCAGAATTAAGTACATATCAGATTTCCGAAGATCAGGTTAAATCATTTCAAACTTGCAAAATTGTTCCAACTTACGTTCCAAAGATTTGTTTTCCTTTACCACCTTTGCGTTTCACCTTGAAAGCTCCAACAGTTTCAAAAATTCGAGCAAGCTGTTGTGCCTCTTCTTTTACCTACAAAGCAACAATGCACTAGGTGACATTTTTCTGGCACAAATCTCATCCCTCGTATCTATTTGTTGAAGGAAAAAAGTTAGAATACACAGAAATCTCCACAAAGGAACTAACATCAGTTTACAACGAAATGTAGTTCATCACAGCCCCTCCCCAACGCCATATGAAAGATCCCATAAAAAAGAATATTAAGGAATACATAGGCAGTCAAATTTAAAATTGATCAGAACTTCAAAATGTAGCAATTGCATAATCAATTACTAGTTGCAATTGGCAGGCTGAGAATGTAGTTTGCATAATCAGGACATAACTAGTTGCAAGATGTCAGATGAATCCAAAGAAATATAACTAAATTGGAAAAACTATGCCAAAAGATAACCAACCCTATGTGATGGGACTCAATTTGTTTTTTGGTTGTTCTACAGGACAATTTCTCAGATGCTTATGTCTCCAACCTAATTAAAAAAAAACCCAAGCGAATGAATATTCCTTAGACTTTATACATGGTGAATATAGAAATGACTAGACTCTAAAAACAGCCTCATGTAACCTATGGTGTATGATTATCTAACCAAATGTTGCCAAATTTGTTCAGTTGCTCCAATTAGTAACATTAAGGATTTTACTATACAAAAATGGAGTTTACAGCCCAAAAATCCCCAACCAAACGAAATCAAGCTAAAACGTTTCCCATTAGGAGGGGTAAACTACATGGATTCTATGCCTCTAGTTAGATCTAGCATATGATGTTCTCTCTTAGCTAAGATCCAAGAAAAGGAAAGAAATTGAACTCAAGATCAAGGAGCAAGAAGAAAATTGGCCAATATAAAACTTCTCTATCTGAAAATCACTATTATTTTTATGCCAAGAATTAAAACTGAAAATTCTTTCTATATACAATCTGACATAACGCTTTTCAAGCAGAAAAATAAACTCATCATATCATGTACAACATTATGGAATGGCAGTATAACTGCTATGTGGCAAGAACACTGTTGCAACCAGAATTTTTTAAGGAACTTGAGGGCATTGAATTTTATACATAAGGTTACAAAAACAGAAGCACAAAACTGCCAGAAAAACTTGGCATTTAAAATATATGAAGAGCTCCATAATGGTCAATAACAAAATACAGCATCCGAGAGAGTAGGCATGACAAACTAAACTCGGGAAGCTCACAAAAAATGCTGAACAGGCAGATAAAAAAATTAAGAAATATCTTTTCACACTTCTTTAATTTCTCAGAAACTAAGTTCACAGAAGGTGTCAAGAGGAAGCAACTCAAGTAGACAAACATAGGAACCAAAACCAAACAAAAAGAGAAGGTGCTGCAACTATGGAGGTGTATGTGCTCACCCTTCTCTTCTCAGCTTCAATTCTCTGCTCTTCCATCTTCATTTCTCTTCAAAAAGAGAATAGAGAGTGCAATTACAAGATGTAATCAATAAGAAATAAATTCTGTAACAATATGATTGCATGATGATGCCGCATATGGACTCGGATCAGCCCAAATCACCTTCGCAAGTTGGAGATGACAAAATGCTTAAATAATGCAATCAATTCTCAGTGATGGACTTGGCAATGTGCTGCTATTTCATTACTCATCAGAAAGATTGAGCAAGGACATGTTATTACAGAAACTCTTTTGCTCCTTTTGCCCCTTTTTTTTACTGAAGCCTTACATGACTCAAGCCCAACACCAAGCTAGAGTGTGTTAATTGGAAAAAAGTAACCTGTTTCTTAGAGAGGTGTGCATGGACCAAATTCATTGGTATTTGAATCTGGATGAGCATCCTTGGATTGAAAGTGACTAATCCAGTCAAATTTAACTAGGCAGGAGATCATTGTTGGAAGAAAACCATCAAGAAATGTACAAAGACGAAAGTATTTCTGACAAAGCTTCTGTAGCTGCAGCCTGAAGCGCCAAAATGATTGAGACTTGTCAAATCACATCAATAACCCACCCTGATTTCCAAATATGGATACACGTTTGAATTCCTCCACGAAAACAACCATGAAAATAGCAACTAACCCCTAATTCTTCTCTAGAACAAATGATAGGACTTTAGTTTCACTGTTTGTCATACTTTTGGGTGGTGTCCACCGCGATTAAGTATTACCACACACCCGTTCATCGATAGATTTTAAGAACGCTCTCATATAAACCTTCCAATATGAGCAGTTTCTCTCATCAAAGTAAGGAAGAACAGACAATGATTATCTAGTATACATATATAATTAAGGGTCAAGGACCATAGTGAGTCTCTAATACAAATTGAAAGGACTAAAGGGTCTCTAATCTCAATTAGTTTCATCCCTATAAACTCGAGGAAACAAAATATTCTAGAATATACAATACACTTAAATAATATTCACAACCAGATGCAAATTGAAATAAATATTGATAGCAAAGTTCAGCATCAAAACAAATATGAACAATAAAATAATTAACATACAAGTTTTGATGATGAAGAAAAACCTTGATAACCAATGATTATTAAGTAAAATACTTTGAGTTTCTACCGCCAGTGAAAGTAATAACTAAGAAAGCTAACTTATAGCTCGGGTGGTAATGACGCACTAATTCTTAGCCAGCTTATTCCCGATATGACTCCTACCAATAAACTCCTTTAATTTGCATACAATAATGGAATCGGACACCTTCCAGTCTTCTTGTTGAGTAACAATTTATTATAAGAGTAAGAATTTTAGTTTTTCCAAACAAGAAATGGCTATTCACTTTAATCAAAAAGAGCTTTGAGGTTACAGGCTTTATACCCTTTTTTGGTCACTCATTTGATGAGTGGAAGTGAGGCATATATAGATAATGTTGAAAATTAAGTCAAAATATACGATTGTTAAAAAAACAATGCCCCAATGCACATGTACCACATAAGCACGCTTTAGGCTTATGAGCTTTAGCAAGAGGTCTATGCCTCAACAAACGTGCACTACTACTCAGACGCACATTATGTACGGGCATTATGGATAAACGGCGTCATATGCAGTTCGGTGCACATTAGTTATGGACATTCTAAATAAATTGAGCTCATGGAGGCACAGATGCACATCGGGCGTGGCATTTTTGTCAAAATACACACATGCGCTTATTAGGCATAGGTAAGGCATAGATACTATGGGATGGTGCATTAGCAAACAATGAACTTACCAAAAAAATAAGTAACCGGCGCTGGTTTTCACCAATATTTGAAAATTCTTCGAAATACCTATTCTACCCGGTCACATAGTAAGACAATACAAAATATTCCTCACAGAAAGTTCAGCGCAAAAACCAAAAATCATATAAAGAAAGAGTTCTCATCAATCAATGACTGGAAGGAAACAATTCTAAAAGGAGTAAACGGTACAAACATAAATTACTTTAGGAGAAGTGGAGTGACAATCTGAGCTTTTCCCATGGGGTGCAGATAATTTCGATAGAAACCAGCCCTGACGTCAATAAGCTGCCCTTTCTTTCCCAGTTCCGCCACATCCTCCTTCAAAACAATCTGTACCAGCTCGGAACATCCACGAAGAGGGAAATAAATCAACAATCTCAATGACAAATGAAAACTAGGGCACATAAATTAGAAATTTTCTATTAAGAACGAATATCAAGTAAAATGCGAAATAGACGATTTATTACGACACCTTCCGAGTCTTCTTGGTTTTCGTTTGAGCCACCACCGCCATGTTAGCTGCCTTGTCTGTAATGTTCGTGGATCCATTAGTGCTTCCCCGGAAGCTATGCGAACATAACGATGAACTCCACGATAGAGCCAGTCCAGACGATGCCATTGCCACCCGTTTCTCCCCCTCCCTTTCTCTCTCTCTCTCTTCCTCTCTTGCGACCTTATCTGTACTGCGTACTCGTCGACGTGGGAAAATCGAATCCCCTCCAAATTTTCAATTGCAACCCAAAAATGCAGTTTCTTTTCCCAGTTATTTCCACGTAATTAAACCCCTGTTTGGTAAGATTATTAGTAAAGTAATTAACAAATATTTAAGTAAAATATATGTAAGTCCGAATAGAGGAAATTGAGAATAACTAAAATACAATTTTAATTGTATTATGAGTACTTTTAAAAGCTCTCACACCTTTTTAATTGCATATGGATAAATGATTTTAAAATGTTATAATTATAATCTGTCTTGAATACTATTGGTCCCACTTATTCTAATATCTTTTAAATTATATTAGTTTATGGTCAAAAAATGACCATTTTGTAAAAATAAAAGCATATATTATACACACCAAATATCTTAAAAATGTATGTAGAAAATATAAAAGACAATAATTATTATTAACTCAATATTTTACACCTGGTATTAGACTTTGAGTTTTCTAAATACAATTATAAGATAATTAAGAGTGATTCGTAAAATGAACTGTTTACTTGTAAAATTTGTTACTTATGACGAAAAATTATAAATTCAAACGATATATAAAGTGATAGTTGCAACTTATGTGTGCAATAATATAATTTGATGAGCTATTAAATGTGACAAAATTTATCTTTTTATAGTTTAAATAATAATTAATTTATTAATTAAAATATATAATCGGTAGAATTTTTAACCGATGATGATAAAGATAATGATGGGTTCAGTATATCCAACTCAAAAAAATGAAACTACTCAATCGTTTCGTCTTATCCACGAGCGGTTATCACGGGTGGTTGTCAATGGATAAAAACGATCACCCTTCAATTTTATAAATATTCTTATCCCAACGAAAATAAAATAAGAAAAAAAGATGAAAAAATTGGCGGGTAGGAAAGAATTCTTCCTCAAAAAAACACCTTAAAAACTCCTCCAATCAATGAAATGCCAACCCTCCATTCAAGAAATTCAACCCTCCATCCTAGGAAACTTATTTTCTTTCTAGGAGCCTCTTCCTTCATACGGGAGGCCTATCTTTCATACATCCAAGCCACCCCTCAGTTGGATATAATTGAACGCTCAATTTACCTCTTCATATATTTACATATCCTCATTATATTTTTCTATTATCTTAAAAATATATTTAATTTGAGCGTCAGATGATATATGGTATGAGTAATTTTTACCATATTCTAATCTCTCATTTTTAGTTGTGTCACATATGGTTTAGATTTGAGATTATGAAGATCGGATTCGCAGTAGATCAATTTAGCATGAAGAATCGATTCACGGCCATTTAATCCACAAGACAACCCGAATTTATGGAACGCAACTGATAAAAATAAAGAGCAACCTCTTTATTTTAAATCCAACGATATTTGACATAAATTTAATGGTATATGCATTTTTTATTTTAAAAAACCAATTGACATTTCATTTAAAAATAAAAACATATTATCCATTTGAATTATATTCAAATGTCTCAAACTCAATACTTATCTAATTAATCTCCCCCACCATTTGATTTATTTCGTGTCCCTTTATTACCATAATAGCATCAATTATGTCTAATGAATGTTTAAATGATACCATAATTTTGTGGGAACGACAAGGTGCATCAGTGGTATGTATATATATATAATATCATATTTAGTTAATTATTTAAATATGGACGGTTTTTATTTGATTATATTTAATTAGTTAATTCGTTGATTATTTAATAATTAAATTATAATTGTTTATATCCAAGTAGACGACTGAGATTATATACGCATGAGATGTTTATCTGTAAAAGATATAATTTTCTTGACTTAGTTCATTTTATTTAAATATGATTATTGAATAAAAAAATATAAAATCTTCTCATCTATTTTGATGGGTATAATATCCGTCAGTCCAAAGAAATCAGCCCAATATGACTTTAGTCAAAAAATAAAGCTCGACGGTCCAAAATGCTTGTGCGGCCCATTTCAGTGAAAATGATCGAGACTAATTTGACGGGCTAGACGGTTCTCAAACTAACGATATCTGATATTAATTAAAACTGCCGCCGAAAAAAATCTTAATCGTTAATCAATTTTTATAACAGTTAATCGGTGCTCATTTTCTATGAAAGATCGTCCTTTATAACCAAATGAGATAACTCAATACTTTTCATACAAAGTATACAAATTCTAATAAGACGCCAATAGCGCACATTTTTTGTAATCTAAGACGCTATTTTAAGAGCGCAATCCCTCAAAAATAAACATATGTTTTGTATCATCTATCTTTTATCTTATTTAAGAAAGATATAAACTTGAATATTAGATGATATATCGAAAAGTGGTTTCTGCCAGTCTTTTGACCGTTATTTTATAATTATACA